>VYZQ01032983.1:35822-50523 GCA_013400655.1 Mystacornis crossleyi | reverse complement strand
CTCCTGAAGAAGCCTTTGCAGCCGTCGCAGCTGGAGGCCCCGTAGTGTTTCCCGGTGGCCCGGTCCCCGCAGATGGAGCACAGGGAGCTGACCCCGTTGGGGAGCAGGTTGGTGTTTGCTGACTCGGCCGCGATGGCCTCTGTGGGCAGAGAATGCGGAGTTAGAGCTCCCTGTGATGGAAACCTCAGAATTTATGGTCATGCTCTTCCCAAGCTCGGCTCTTTTGCTTCTGGTATCGGTGTTTTCCTTCACTTCAGTGAACAGAGAGATTTCAAGCTGTGTAACCCAAACTGCTCCTGAGAATTTATCAATTATCTCTACTTTCCTAGAGAGATATAAAGAAACCTCACCTGGATGAGAGTTTTATGTTTTTGAGGGATAGGGAGACACCTCCTGAATGAGATACGTGGAGACCATGGTTCAAAGCTGGTGTCCACAGAAGAAAATGGAAAAAAACCTCATTAAATAAATAGAATTCAAAGAGGAAACAGCAGAGGCAGAAAGGAGGAACAACTTCATGCCCATGACAGAGGTGCTGAAGATAAAAGACTGTTCTTGAGATCTCCTCTGCAGCTGGAAGGCAGACAGCAGCTCCCACAGGGATTCCTTCAGTCCCAAGTCTGGTCCCTGCTCTGAAATTCCCCCTGAAGAGGCTCATTGCTTTCTGCTAGAAAGCAACAGAGGTGTGCTGGAAGATCAGACTTCTAAATTAGGGACCCAAAATTAGGTCATTTGAATGCCCTCTGTCATGTCCTCCGTTTGCACCCACTCATTTGGAGCAGGAATAGCTCTGCCCCTGCCTGCCCTGTGTGTACACACTGCTGAAAACTCCCCGTGGAACCTCTCCCTCAGCCCTAACCACCAGACTCGCTGCCCTCTTAATCCTCCTAATTTGAGGCACAGCTTGGGGAAGGAAGAAACAGGAGACCCTTGCGAAGGGGCAGCTGGCAGTGTTCGTATTTCCCCATCCATTTTCAGAGCCTGACCTGGGCACTCGCTGCAGGACGGTTTTATGAATTTATCACACTTCTGGGAGCATGTTCTGTGCTCCAGGGGAGCCCATCCCGTGCTCCAGTGACCTCGGAAAAGTCGCTGGGACAAGGCACATCCTGACGCGTTTCCGGGACGAGACATCCTCGCAGCAGAGATGGGAAAATCTCAGTTTAGCAGTTTCTTAGAGAAAACTACTCAAAGAGGAGGAATTGCCATCTGATCTGCCTAAGAGAGAGTTTTCTAATCCATAATGCTCAAAAATAGCTCTGGGTAATCCAGGTACATATACAGAGGGAACGAGAGAAGGTTATTTTTGTGTGTGGATACACTTCAAAAACTTATAGTGAAAATATTTGCTGTGCAAGGAAAATTGTAATCAAACCCCCTCAAAAAAATAACAAAGCCAACAAAGATTTAGTTTTTCAAAAATTGGCTGAGACTAAGACATTTTTAAGATTTCACTAGTGCAAAATTCAGACTTCCCGTCACCCCCTAAAATAACCCTTCTGGTCCATATTCACCTTCTGGTGTATGGATGAGTAAATAAGTGAGTTATAGCAAGATGGGAACAACATAACAAGCAAGAATGACAGCATCAAAATCATTCTTAGATCATAATGACAGGAATTGAGTTTTGCCTCTTCCCAAAATCTGTGTAAGATGCTCCCAGCTCCGACATTCGTCTGGAAGTGACACTTGGGTCCTTTGGGAACATTGTCTGGGCCAGAGGTGTTTAATGGCAATTTTGGTTGATTTTTAGGGTGTTTTTTGCAATTATTCTTGATTTTAGTTTACTTAATAACTCAGTAGTAAACAAACTGTGCAGAATATTCCTTTGATGATAACTGCAGAACACTTGGGCCTCTGTTGTTCCATCCATTTTTTGAAGGAGCATATAACCATAAACAAATGCACTGCGTGTGTAGGAGTCCATTTTAAAAATTTGCACAACCAAAATAAAGATAAGGCAGCCAATTTCCTCTTCACTCCACTCATGCTTTCTCCAGAATTTGGAGGAATCAAGCCAAGGTCAAACAATTTAGGTCTCCAGTGGACCTTTAATCCTTCAGCTAGGTCCAGACTGCAAAATGTTCCTGATGCTGGAATGTATTTACTCACCAGGAAAGACTGTTTTTTCCCTGTATGTGAGTAGGATGTGAGAATCTGCTTGCTGATATAAGGAAGGAATTAATAATCTGGCCTTAAACCAGGTATTAATGGAGGAGGAACCATCGGCACTGTGTGCGAGGGCCTGTGGAAATTAGCAAACCAAATTTTACCCTCGCTTGTATCCATGGAAGCACAAACAAACCACCAGTGAGATGGGTGGCTCCGTGCTAGGACAGTTCCACAGCTAAAAGTTCAAAAATTGGGAGGGAGCCACGTGTCCGTTTCATCTGAATTGGCTGAATGTGAACAGAAACTTTAAAAAAAATTAAATAAATAAGAGGAAAGCCCTAAGCCAGAATGCACGTTAATTAGAATGATAAATTTTAATTACAAAATCCTGTCTCCAGCTAATGATGGGTCCCAAAGGAGAATTAGCTCAGAGAAGAGTAAAGTACAACGGATACCGCAGGCACCAGAAGATTCTTGCAGCACAGCTTTCAAACCTGCCTAGTATTTGGGTTTTTCCTGAACTGATCTCTGCAAGGAAAGGCAGAGGAAAGCCAGGATCCCTGACAGCATCGTCCCCTCCCTGCCTGTGAAATCTGTGAAATCTGCTCCATCCCTGCTCGACACAAGGCAACAACCTGAGCAGTTCCCAGGCTGTGCTACTGTGTCTCTGAAATTTCCACAGTGGAGACGCACTTGATTTTATTCTCCAGGAGGAGACCACAACACATCTTGACTTTGTGTGGCTCCCAGGCTGAGCTGAGGCTCTGCTTGTGGCCAGACTCCTCTCTGGGACTGTCCCCAGGGTTCCCTGGCAGAAATACCTGAGGTGTTGACCATTTTTTGTGAGTTATGTGCGATCAGCATGCAGACTGGGAGCTACCTGGGGCTGAGAAGATCATTCTAGTGGCTTCCCCAGCTCTGGGGTCAGCCAAGCTCACAACTGAAATGAACACAAATTTTTGCTACTACTGCCTCTGGGTGTAAATCATTGCCTAACCAGGGCTGAAATGCTAATGCCAGTTTTACAGTGATAAGAAATGACACTGAGGATGTTCTCATGATACCTGACCCCTGCACTGCTTTTCCTTTCAGTTCCATTACTGGCTACAGCCCTTCTAGATGCACGTTGTAAAAGAGAATTGTCTTGCAATACTTTCCAGGGTGGCTTTTATCTACTCAGAAATCCAAGTTTTGGCGCACATAATTTGCAGTTAACAAATCCCCAGGTTACATGTGCTGGGCTAGAATGTGAAGGCATCGCAAGTGCGGGTTGAACACACACAGTCAAACTCGGTGCCAAAGCCAGCGTTGCGAAACCTGTACACACAAATGTAGGGCAGGAGGGGGTTTAAACCCTGGCCACGTGCAGGTTGGCCTCTTTCTACATCAGCTTTTAGCAAATAGAAGGGGTTTGGAGATATAAAATGTAGCTGTGATTTAGTGATCCCAAATCCTACAGGAAAGACGATGAAGGGGCCGGCTGGGAAGGCCAGAGCTCTTCCAGGCACTCCTGGAGCCTGAGGGATGGTAAATCACTGCCAAAACACCTCTGGTGGCTTTTGCGTGGTCTGAATTGGCTCACACTCCGGCAGGGCTGGGAAAAGTTTCTCCAGGCTTGTGCCAAGGTCCCAAGGATCAGCGTGGTGCGTGGGGGCTGAGGCCGGACAGCGAGCACCACCCGGGGAGAAAGCGCTCCCCGACTCCCACTGGAACCGTCAGGGCTGCAGTGCAATAATGCTTCATATCTTAACTCTGACAAGAGCGCGAGGAAATGGGCATTACCCACACAAAAACCCTGGGAATATGGCTTGTAGTGCCAGCCAAGGTAAAGGAAACAAATTTGTACAGAATGGGAAAATTTCTGCTCTTACAACATACATTTCACAAGGGAAAGACAGAAGGAGCAGTGATTTTTGCTCCTTTCCTTTTGCCAGTCTTTCTATTTAAATCAGAAGATTTTTTTTAATATCACTCCCATAAAGGCTTCTATTCTTGATTTTGAATTAATCTTAAAATATTTGGCAAATTATGGGCTATTTGAAGGTGGAAAATCCAAAATACATATCTGAAGATAAATCTCAGAATGATAGCAGCTTCCTGAAGAAGAAACATCTAAGCACAGGAAGTGCTCCAGAAAAATAGTCCACCCAAAATTTTGTTGAAATAATGTTCTGAAGAAGGGAAGAGTTGGTTTCGAGAAAACATGACCTTATTTGATAATATTCCAATTTTCACTTTTGGAATTGTTCAGAAGGTAAGAAACTGTGCTGAGTCCATTAAAATAAATATTGCATCCCTTCCTGTTCATGTTTATAGAGGGCAAAGCTGTCATCATTTAGTAGGGAAAATACAGATGGTCTTAGGAGAGATATAAACAGTCTTAAAAAAAATCCAGTATAATTGTAAAAAAGTACCTACAATGAGATTGTTTCTTGGTTATAACAAATTTTAAAATATTTCTGAAGCTACAAGGAAATTGTGATTTTGAGTTACCTCAGGGGACTGAACTCAGCTGGACAGCAAAAGATTTCCATGCATGGCCATTTCAGGTCTTTTTTGAAGTTATTTTTACAAACTGTAGAAAAGGACACTTACCCAACACAAACAAGCTAATTTCAAAGCAGCTACTTCCCGAGAGAGCTGGTTAGTCATTAACAGCTAAACAAATAACACAATACCGAGCTCGATAAAGTTCAGAAAAAAACTCAACCTGTCAGTTCCACTGCATGAATCAACAGAAACCCAAACAGGCGTTGGTGGTTCGTTTGCAAAATTATATCAAATTTTGAGGAAATTTGTGCCGCTTCAGAAAGTGAAAAACATCTTGTTACACGGGAAGTAACAAAGCAAAACATCCGTGTTAAATAATATTTCTGGAGTAGGATGGGAGATGGAAACCATTCGGCAAGAATAAGGAATAAGATCCAGTCTATCTGGAGCTGGCAAAAACTATATATATTGAAAATCTTTGATTTGGGGACAGCCAGAGCTTTACTGAAGTCAGCTTTAAATTCAAGTTTCTTCTGGCCTTTTAACTTTACTCGTCTCCCGATCTCCCTCCATGCCCCACAATAATAACTCTAATCATTTTTATTGTAGGTGATAGCCCTGCTGAAACTCTGATTTCTTTTGATGAGCCAGTTAATGAGCAAATGTGAAAATCCCATCTTAATTTCACTAAGCTCCTTAACAAATTAAAAGAAAAGGCTGCCAAAACTCTCCAAAGGGATCGCTAACACTGGAATCTCATTCTGTCGCACAATTGATCCCATGCAATATGGCCAAAATGCCCTTTATTTTTACACAGTGAGCAGCTGATTTCACAGAATAGAGTTCACTTTATGTCAGAGTACTTATGACTGCAAAAAGATTAAATATCGCACAAAGCACTTTATTCCCGTGAACGAAGCGGAAGTCTCGGCGTACAAACACTCCCACCTCCCAGCCAAGTCCTTTTGTGCCCCAAAAACTGTTGGACAATCTTGGCAGCCAGAAAAAAAATATAAGGCAAGTAATGGTTTGGATATTTCTTCTCAATCCATGTCCCTGGGACCAACTTAAATGGAACATGGGGTCACGGACAAATGCCATTTGGGACGACATGTTTTCCTGAGGATTAAACATCAACCGAAGTCATAGACAGGAATGAAACACACATTTTAATGAGAAATATTGGTAATGACTCCTCTCGTAAGCAATATAGGGGGACAAACCCAGGGAATGCCATGAAGATCCCTACCAACATCTGCAAAACCTGGTGGGCTCTTCACGGCGTGACCCTCAGCCCACCAAAGAAAAGAATAACCCAAAATGGGACCGGCAAACGAAGGGGTCGCGCTTCAGCCTAAACATAACCACGGATGCAACAGAGGTTGACAGGTCAGCTGCTTAAATATTACACCTTCCACCCTTTGCCCCACACCTCCCACCAGCCTTTCCTCGGCGTCCAGCTTTGTAGCAAAGACAGAGGAGCTTATTCGAGAGGAAACGAATAAAAATCTCACCGGTATTATTGGGGAGCACACGGAGGTTGTCGAATTCCAGCATGGTATAAGAGGAGTCCAAGGAGTCGACATAATCTGGCATATCCATATCCATGATGGACTGACAAAGCTTCATTATTACTTGACAACAGCGAGGGCAGCGGCAGAAACAGCCCTGCTGTCAATCACGGCCAGGGTTTCCTCTGCAAAGAGAGACACCCCGGTCCTTGCGATGACAAATCATTACCCAGCTCTGCCCGCAGTCCCCTCCCCGTGCCAGGACAGAAGGGACGAGGCCGATCCCTCTGGCGCAGTCTCCTCCCTTCCCGGGGTGCATCTCGCTCTCTCGCTCCTGATAAGGTGATGCAGATAAGGCCTAGACTCAAACGCCTTGGATTGCATCTTCGGGTCAATACGGCCGGATTTATGGCTGCTCCTGCACAAACATTTTGAGACGGGCTGAGGAGAGGCCGTAGCACACACATGTCACTCACCCAGGGCAGAGCGGTGGTCACGTCCAATCACCAGTTGTCACCTTGCTTGCCCACCAGCCCTTGGGGAAAGCGCAAATGGCATCACTTGGCGCTCATGAGGACAATAAATCCATGTCCCACTGGATGAAGACCATTAAGGCAGGTCAGCATTGAGAACCTGAGTCATTTCCGTGAGACACCACAGTGCTCGCACTGGGTCACACCTTGAGTTGCTGCTGGATGGGGAAAATGGGGCTTCATTCCAGCTGTACACATGGTTTCACCCTGCTCCGTAGGCAGAGGCGAGGTGGAGGAGGTGACCTCACCCACCACCCTCCATCCCACTCACCCTTGTCTTCCTCCCCACTCCAGGCAGCCCCAGTGCCCCAGAGCTCCCGCTGGGGCAGAGCTGGACTGTGGCTGAGAGTTGTCATCGTTGAAGGTTTCAGATGATGGCAAATGATGAAAATGGAAAAGGCTGGGAGGATCTGGGCAGACTCCCCTGCAGATGTGTGGCGGTGCATTTGACGCTGACCCACGCCTGGCTTTTCTGGGAAAGGTCCGTATTATGGAAATTCAATTCTGGTTTTTCCCCCTCAGGCATGTGGCGTTTGGTCTGGGTTTTTTTTAATTTACGGAATTTTACAAGAACGAGCTTTTTTTGATTTACACGAAAGTTCTTTCCTTGTTAAGACTCACGAGCTGTGCTTCAAAAGCCTGGAAATAAAACTCAGCCATGCAAAGCCACACAGCTTGGAGTGACTGGTTTATTCCCACTTTGATCTTACAAATGCCCTCCCTGACATTACAGTTCCCTCTCCAGTGATGTTGTTTTGTCAGAGGGTCTTTCCTCTCCATGAGCTGTTCTGAGAGATCCAGGTCAACATCCTGTAAATCTGGAAGAAAAGAAGAGTCTTGAGAAACAGGGAGACGTGTTGCCAGAAAAGGAGCCTTGGCCAAAAGGATGGGATTGCCAGACTGCCTGAACTCTCACTGAACCGAGAAGCAGGCCGGCCCCATAGATCCCAGCAATCTCCAGACAGCAAGAAATATTCCAAAATCTGAGTTTTTCAGTGTCTTCATTATACTCATTTGTTTAACCCGTTTCACTTTTTTAAAAATATTTTTTTCCTCTCCTGGGGTTTTACAGTGGACATTGCAAGGGGTTAACTCTAGATAGTCTTTTCCTCTATAAAGATTGGGTGTAGGAACTTTTAACTTTACTTTCTTATCGTTTTGGGGGAATAAAATAATTTCATGTGCCATATTTTCCTTTTCCTTCTTTCTCTTTTTAAAAATATGTTGTAACCAGTGGTACACAAATGACTCCTTGCTTAGATAAGACATTATGTTTTTATCCTTGGACTGTGCCCCAGGCTCCCAGTAATGCCAGCATCAGCTAAGTTGGGATCTGATTACTCGTTCTTGCTTCTTACTCAGTGTCAGGCTTGATTATGCCCATTAATCTGGCATCTTTTTTTTTTTTTTTTTAAACTCAGCTGTGGGCACGATCTTGCCTGATTCTCAGCACTCTGCCACTATTGCAGTGAGAGTTTCCACATTTCTACAATTCCAGGAGAGTTTTTTAAATGGATTTCTCACCATTAGAATAGCCATTTTGGTATTTACCAGCCTATTGGGCAGCTGAGGCTCAGAGAGGAGAAATCTGGGCTCCTGCCCTGATCTTGTTGGCCCTGGAGATCTCTCAATGTTTTCCGTCCCTCAGTACGACGTAAGCATTGAGGATAATTTCCAAGGAAAGTTGTGGGATGAGGACTGTGCTTGGATAATTTTCATTCTGGGAATGACAAAAGGTTATAGAGCAAATTTCATAGATCAGGACCAGATTTCAGCACCGCATCCACACTGATAATCAGAATTGATTTGTTGTGGAAGATGGGGTTGGAGGGACAGTGCCTGGCACTTGTTCCAAGCAGATGTCAGCGCCCTGTTCCAAACCACTCCTGAAGATGGACAAAACCTTGCTGAGGTTTGAACAGTTTCTCCTTTTTCCTCTCCTTTCTTACATCCCTTTCTGAGTCACAGCTGCGATTCAGCTGGGACCTGCTCAAGGCTGGAGCTGAGTTTTATTGATATCAGGAGACATCAAGCTCACTTGGAGGTGGCCTCACATCTCCTGAGCACTGCTCGTGTCACAGTGGAGTGACCATGGCCCAGCCAAGAGCCCAGAATCTCGAGCTGGTTTCTTATTAGCTTGCCATGATCCAACCTGACAGAGCAGTCAGGGAGACGGGAAGAGAACTCAAATCCTTCCCAGCCTGTGGGCACAGAAAGGATGGATTTGAGTAGAGATTTGTGAGGTTCACCAACACTTTCTGCTGAGACACTTCCCAGGGTGTCCCTCCTTCCCTTGGGTGCTCAGGCACTCACCTGCACAGGCATCTTGGGTGGATAACCAAAGGCAAAACCGGCTGGTATAACACGATCTTCCCAGTTTGGAAATGGATGTCAATCCTCCTCCATATGGACGTAATCCTCTTTTCAATGTGTTTTCCATTTATTCCTGTTTTGACTCTGAGGCTGGATATAGCTGGAGGGTGCAGGGGAAAGGGGAGAGGAGAGGAAAAAAAAGAGTCGAGTTTAATAAAAATAATATGAGTGCTCAAAGTTCATGCTCTGGGAATGAATCAATGTGGATTCTCCTATGAGAGGGCACAGGGCAGGCTCTGAAGAACACATGGTCCCAATAAGACAACACACTTATTCCTAGAAATAAAATTCAGGTGCTTTTGGGAACGCTTGTTAGGCAAGATGAAGTGCAGCAAAGATAAGGACACTTTGACTGATTAAGAGAGAACACAAAGTACTGCGGGCAAGGCGTCAGAAATAATAATTTCTTTGGAGAGGTAAGTGCTGGGGGAAGATGTTTGCAAGCCATGGAAGCTGCACATCCATCTCTGGAGGCTGATTTTAAAGGAAAGTAACTCAATGCTGCATATGGGGAGAGGTGTCTGAGAGACTAAAACGTAACGAAGGACTCGTTGCTATGCAAAATGGTGAGGCAGAAGTCACTAAACTGTATTTTTGGAACAGAAGTTTTCTGCTTGTATTCACAGAAAGCCATTTAAAATCCCCTACCACTGTTTTGAAATATTCTCTGACTGAAACGCAGCACTAATTATACTTTTTGGTGAACTTGCAGGGTTCAGGAAAAGGATTTTTATGCAGTTAGCATAAATCCATCTATGATCAGGTGGTTCTCAGAAGCAACAGTAGCTGTAATATTTCCTACCTGGACAGGTGGTGTATGGATAAAAACAATAATTTAAAGATAGAAGGCGGCAAGGCCCTTTTTCTGGGTAATGTATAATTAGAAAGAGTGTGCTTCTGAGATTATAGGCAGTGTGAAATCGTATCATTAGCATGTAATTACCATGGCAGACTTTTCAAAGTTATCTAGACCAGATGTTATTAAATCACTTCTCCTCTTTCCTGGGTACAGTTTGGTATTTGTGGTACAGTAAAGAGCAAAATGTCTCTCTACATTTTCAGGTATTTCTTTTACAATGAACATTACATTTCCACATGCTGTGACTTCCACTGTGAGGGGCTCCTGGTTCTTCCAGCTGTTATCTCCCAAAAAGGTTTTGTCTGTGTAGTGATTATTCATAAAATAAAAATAATTTAAGAAATTTCTCAAGTCCTGTGACGGACAGTGAACTGATGGACATGGGAGAGCATCACCCATCACGCAGGAGGACGGAGAGGAGAAAAGCAAAATATCAGGACCTCCACCTCATTTCTCTCCAGACAAACTTACTTCACTTTACTGCTGCCAAACACATTCATTTATCATTTACTCATTTTGCTTTAGAACAATGAGGTTTGTTCTTCCATAACAACTTGGAGTAAATAGAAACTTAAACAAGCTCCAATCATTGTGCTGGACAAAAATTCCTTTAGAACAATTTAAACAAAAAAACAAAAAAAAATCTAAACCACAGCATCGCCCCCCCCCCCAAAAAAAAAGCACACAACAAAATATCAGACCCAAACCAAATTAAAAAACCCTTAAAAAACTCTTTCCACCAGGCTGGAATGCTGGATTCTTGTCTTTAGAAGCTGTGAAGCACGCATCACCCAGAGACCCCTCTGCCAGCAGTGACTCCAGGTTGGCTAATTTGCGAAATTCCCAGTTATTTCACCGAATGTTCAGCACAGATGAAACCTGACTTGGATTTGGGGAATAAATCTAAGATGTTTTACATTTTTCTGATGACCAAAGGTCAGGCTGATGACTTGTTCTTTCTGCGTTCATTTAACTTTTGTTCTTGGCTGCCGAGCACTTGGCCGAGGCCGGAATTTCAGAAGCACAGAGGGTTCCTTTTGCTTTCTGAATGTGAAGCAGCCTGAATTTCAGCTCTGTTGAGAAACGGGAGTTCCCGCTGGGAATAACAACTGCATTTGCAAAGACGGAGCCACAGGTCACTGGTGATTTAGAAATAAATCCCCTTTTTTGGACACCTGAGTGAAATCTGATTAAAACCTCATTTCCCCTACAAGGCCTTTTATAAACCTGTCCCTGCCTGGCAAAGGCTTCACAGCCAACACCCAATGCCTCCATGCACCAGTTGCAAATTCTCTTCTTTGTTTTCCATGAGCAGAATTAAATTCTCAGAAGTAAGAAGTGCCTGCAATATTTTTGAAAAAAAAAATATTTTTCATCACATCAACAAAGACCTCTTGTCTCTTTTCCTTTCAAGGACTTCTTGTTTCTTTTCCTTTCTGGAAAGAGATCAGCTGATCAACACTTGAAATAATTATGGAAAAACAGGAACAAGCTTCATTTAATACTTTTTTTTTTGTGGAAAAATAATTGTTGGTTTCATTTGTAATTGAGCTTTGAAGGTCACCGAAGGGAAGGAAATTTAAATATTTAATAATGAAAAAAATTAAAAGTACTGAAATACCAGAAACAAAACATTTTGGTTCTTATTTTTGTTTGCAATTGTTAGGTATGGTACCCGTTTCCAACTCAAATTTGGGACCTTTGGCAATCTTCTGAAACTAAAACAAAAGCTATATCCCAGGGAGCAAAACTGACAAATTTGTGGGAGCAACACATTTTATCTGAAAATATAAGAATTTCAGTAGAGATCATATCTGGCATCATCAACTTGTGAAAACGTAGACATGTTTATGAAACTCCACCTCACTCACCAAAATTAAGATGAGACTTATTTCAGTGAACTTATATTGTGTTTCACAGGTGAGATTTTCACAGTGTTTCACTCTCTGGCAGGGAAATGTTCTTTTTCCAGTTATTTCCTACAAAGATGGCAAGTTTTTCCTAGGCTGGGCTTACACGTGAAAATCCAAACTCAAATAATTGCAGGAGTTTGGACTGAGTTCTGCTCTGTCTCAGAGTATTCCAGCCCAAATTCCTCCAAACTGTTGCTATATCCAGCACTGAATAGAAACTGGAAAACAGCTTTGGAATATGTTGTCCAGAGAATCAAAACATGGGGAAAAAATAATCAAACTTCCATTTCTCCCCTCATTCTCCCCTGACTGCCCTTGGGATGAGCTGTTCCCATGTGTTTATCCAGATTTTGTCAGAGAACTACGAGGTTGCATCCAAGCTCTTTCTCCAGACCACCATCACTCAGTTCTCCTAATTTTCACCATCCCAAACTAAGATTTCACATATGGATTGGAAAAATCAGTGCCTCTGCAACCCCTAAAGAAAAATTGGCATGTAACAGAATTATGGAATTACCAAGATTGGAAAAGACCTCCAAGACCATCGAGTCCATCCATTCCCCCACCACTGCCACTAACCCATGTCCCCACGTGCCACAGCCACACGTTTTTTAAACCTCTGCAGGGATGGTGACTTCACCACTTCCCAACACTCGATAACCTTTTCCATGAAGAAATTTTTCCTACTCTCCAATCTCAGCCTCCCGTGGCTCAGCTTGAGGCCGTTTCCTCCCCGGCTGTGTCCAGAGGGTGATTCATCCCAAACTCAGACAGGTGTCCAAGAGACCTCGGAGGAACCGCACGGCGATGCCAACCTCCCTGCACAGAGCTCACGGGGAGTTTAGGTGAATTCCATTCAACCTGCAAATTTTATGGGAGGTGAAGTCACAGAAGATAAATTCCCCCTTGCCAAGAGGAAAAATGACACACAGAGCCATCAGGAATCAGATTGGATTCCTCCACCACGGGTGATGTTAGCCCCTGACTAAAGCAAACAGCAAACGGCAAATAAATAAATAACAACCAAAGAGTAAATAGCAAATAAATAAAAAATAAATAAAAAATAACAAATAAATAGCAAATAAATAGCAAATATCCCAGCCTGAGCCAGGGCTGGCAGCAGGAGAGGACAGAGGAGCCAGGGAGAGCATTACCTCACCGGCCGTGGCTGGAGTAGGCATGGGACTCATCTGGAGCACTCCACTGCCTCTGGGCAAGTTTTTGGCTTTTCCTGCTGAAAACACTGTTTAGTCAGGAGGAACCAGCCCTGAAGAGAGTATCTGCTGTGACTCCCATGAACAACATTCCTGCCACCTCCAGCTTTTTCGGCTGCGGCGTTGACACGTCTTCAGATCTGTCATTAGCTCGGCTGAGGAGAGAACAGAAATGCTATTCAAGCCCCAGCTCCATCGTGGGAGGTTAGGAGTGCAAATCCTCGCCTCGCACTGAAAACTTGATGAGTGTTTTATGTTGGTGTTGGGCTTTCTATTTTAGGGAATGCCTTTGTTATGTTACAAGCCCTTTTCTAGCACATAAAGCATCATTTCTAAGAGATTCTTCTATCACAGCCACACTCATTTATCTCAAACTCTAATCTCTCACACTCCCAAAAATTAACCCAGGGCTTGGATTTTGACTTGTAGCTTACAAATTCCTGAGTTCCTGGGTTCTGGGCCTGAAAGCATTTACCATACCCTTTGGTTTTCTATTGTATTTCATGATTTCTGTGATGGAATCCGGATCAAGTTTTATCACAGTGAAGATTCAAGTGCCACCAAAAGCCACCTTTTCCAGTTGTAAGATTTTTTGTAAGCCGTTCTCCTCAGTGTCTTCACACTGTGTTTTTGTTATGTGAGATAAAGCAACAGATTTTATCTCGGAGAACAACCAAGACTGGGTTGACCTTTGACTGTGATCACAGGAATCCTCAGCAGTTACAGTAAACTGAACAACGTTCCTTCCATGGGCAATGATGCAGCGTTTTGTTGGACAGTTTTGATTTCTGTTTCTGTCCCCTCAGTTTCTATCTTTGCCATTCTTCAGACAAGCTAATAATTCAGGACAAAGATGGAATTCCTCCAAAATACTCCTTTCAGTGTTGTCGTCTAAGTAAACTAAGTGCAAGTATAAAAATTTCAGAGAGGAGACAGACTACTTAAAAAAACCCCAAAAAAAAACTCAAAGGTGAAGTCCATTTTATCTGCAACAATCCATTATCTATTTGCACATCTGACCTTGCAGCCCTTGCACACACACAAACATTTTGTTGGAGTTCAGTGTCAAGGGTAAAAGGGAAAAATCCTCAACCAACACGTTAAGTGCTCTGGAGAAAAACTTTCCATTTCTGCAGGGAACTGAAAAGTTGAAGCAGGCACAAACCTAAATAAATACTGATTTTTTTTTTTATGATGGATAATCTGGACTATTTATTGTTTTGAAATCGATGCGGNTTTGGAGAAAATGTCTTTGAGTCATAATAGCATCAAAGGGATAAAGTAAAAAAGAGAAATGAGAAAATCTGCAGGAAAAGATCACAGAATATAGAATATCCTGAGCTGGAAGGGACAAGAATCACTGCACTCAACTCCATCAGGTCCAATAGCTTGTTCTAGAGAACTGAGGCACA
The DNA here is from genome assembly GCA_013400655.1 of Mystacornis crossleyi. NCBI lineage: Eukaryota > Metazoa > Chordata > Aves > Passeriformes > Timaliidae > Mystacornis > Mystacornis crossleyi. The sequence goes on along the minus strand of VYZQ01032983.1, from coordinate 36,106 downwards.
GGAACAACCCCCATTTTATCTCCTTTTAAAGCAGGAGATGAGAAACCCCAGTAATTCTGGGCCTCACTCTTTGTCTCTCCTCTCCAGCTCTGCACCCAGGAATCATTAAAAATATCCAGCTCAGCTGGACATGGAGACATAGAAAATGAGAATCATCAGCAAATATTTCATCCAGCACTGTCGTTCAGTAGTTTATGCTGTGATTCCTTCACAAACCAGGGCTGTGAGGGACATGAATGGCGCTCCAGTCTCTGGGAATGTGGGAAAGAAATTCTGGGGTTGGG
>VYZQ01032983.1:16714-34538 GCA_013400655.1 Mystacornis crossleyi | reverse complement strand
TTAAGTGCTCTGGAGAAAAACTTTCAGTTTCTGCAGGGAACTGAAAAGTTGAAGCAGGCACAAACCTAAATAAATACTGATTTTTTTTTATGATGGATAATCTGAAATATTTATTGTTTTGAAATCGATGGGGCTTTGGAGAAAATGTCTTTGAGTCATAATAGCATCAAAGGGATAAAGTAAAAAAGAAAAATGAGAAAATCTGCAGGAAAAGATCACAGAATATAGAATATCCTGAGCTGGAAGGGACAAGAATCACTGCACTCAACTCCATCAGGTCCAATAGCTTGTTCTAGAGAACTGAGGCACAGGAACAACCCCCATTTTATCTCCTTTTAAAGCAGGAGATGAGAAACCCCAGTAATTCTGGGACTCACTCTTTGTCTCTCCTCTCCAGCTCTGCACCCAGGGGTCATTAAAAATATCCAGCTCAGCTGGACATGGAGACATAGAAAATGAGAATCATCAGCAAATATTTAATCCAGCACTGTTGTTCAGTAGTTTATGCTGTGATTCCTTCACAAACCAGGGCTCTGAGGGACATGAATGGCGCTCCAGTCTCTGGGAATGTGGGAAAGAAATTCTGGGGTTGGGTGGGTGCATTTTGTACCCTCACAGTCTGTAGCACACTCCAGTGTGTGAATCATCTCTAACAGGCCCTCAGGCCTATATCCCAAGGAGACTTATCCTTTTTTTCTCATTTCTAGTAAGGATATCTTTTTAAAATGCCTTAGGGAACATGAGGAAACCATGGAATCGTAGATACAACATAATGATTCAACAGTGTCCATAAGGGAAGTGGTGGTTGTTCATCAGTAAGGTACCTCTCACTCAGCCCCTGGAGATTCAGGATTGTGTGCTCATCTGTTGGAGAGGGCATCTGGTGATAGGACAGAGGGGCAATGGCTTTAAACTACAAAAATTTAGGTTTAAATCGGATATTAGGAAAAAATTCTTCCTTGTGAGGGTGGGCAGGCCCTGGCACAGGGTGCCCAGAGAAGCTGTGGCTGCCCCTGGATCCCTGGAAGTGTCCAAGGCTGGGCTGGATGGGGCTTGGAGCACCCTGGGGTAGTGGAAGGTGTCCCTGCCCATGGCAGGGGGTGGAACTGGATGCTCTTTCAAATCTCTTCCAACCCAAACCATGCTTCATAATCCAAAATGACAAGTTATTTTTAAAGTATTTGGGGCAAATTCAGACAGATTTTCCTTTCTAAAAGATTCCTCCCCACCAAAAAAAAGCAGTAAGCAGACATACTGACCGTGTGGAAAGGCGCTTTTCATGACTTTAAATTGGAGAAATTGTTGTAAACATCCAGCTATATTTTCCCCATAATATCCATTTTTGAACACTTCAGTCTCTTCCAGACTGCCTTACTCATAATTGCTGCCCTCTCAGTGGGTAGAGTAAAAGCAAGTGACTGTTTGCCAAGTGACAAACACACACATGCAAACCCCCGAGCCTCACAGATGTTTGCAGGAAGCTGCAACCCCTGATAAATCTTTGCAGACCACTGAGATGAATAATATTTGTGGACGCATTTTTGAGGCCGCCAAGCTGGAGAGGTATTTGTGGCTGTGGGCTTCGCCACTCACATGGAAAAGTATGTTTTCCCTATATCCATCCTATAGGCTCTATTTTGCACATCTGCCTTTAATTAGAACCATTTCATATCTTCAAGGATATGTGACGTCAAGTGAATCATTTAGAAATTGCAGTTAACCAGCAAATTACGCACTCCTCTGGTTTTTTTTTCATTCATGAACTGCCACTGTTGAAATTCCCTCAGGGCAGAGTTTTTAGCAAATCTGGGGAACCCAAATGTGTGGTAAATGTCACAGGCTCAGGGACAGGTCAGACCTGCGTTTTTACACCATATACCCGTTTACTACAGCTATTTTTCCACTGACACACGGAATAACCTAATCTCCGTCCTTCTGTTTGTTTGGGGTTTTTTTTCCCCCCGGTTATTTCAGGGGAGGAATGGGGAAACCAGCCTTAAATCCTGGAGGAGCTCTCCAAGCCAAGCCAAGCTTCGTTTCTGATTTCGGTGATGTTTAGGGCCTAACATGGGGTTGTTATTCCATGGTCCCTTGCTGAAACAGGTCACTGTGGCCTCCCCTGTTAAAAGCTGCCTGCCAATTACATTTTGCTCCAGGCCAGAATTCTGTATAAAAACTCCAATGAATTATTAGCAGAGGGAAAAGGCTCTTTATTGCTCTTATTTGTGCCTCAGCAGTGCTTAGGGGCTGGAAGCTTCCAGCCCAGGTGTTGTTTGGAAATGCTGCAGGAATCATCCCTGCTGATAATAACTGCAGCAGGCAGGAGGTGAGGAGGAGAAGTGAGGAGGGAAACCAGAGCAGCCCAGTCCCAGCTGCACATCTTCCCCACCAGACCAAGTCACCGCATTGTGAGAATCACCCAAAATCTGAGAGAGTTTAATCAGCTAATTGTTTTAATTGAAAGAGGAGCTGATCCACAGAACTGGTTCCACCACGAGAAGGAGAAAGAATGGGACAATTACAGAAATTATTTAGCAGCATCTCATGAGCCAACGGAGTCTCCGTGGACCCAGAGTGAAACTCCATCACCAGGGACTGGAATAATTTCTTTTTGGCCTGAATGTCATTGACGGGTGTGCAAGGTATATATAAAACAAATTACCTGTCACTCTGGGACTCTGTTTTCCCAATTTTATACAACTGCTCATCTCATCTTTCTCCTGGACACCGCCAGCCTCGCTGCTTTCTTCCAGTTAGGAATTTCTGACTGGCACTGGCTCCCAGGAATAACAACCAGCCTGGCAGCCACGAGCAATATGCACTCCACAGTCGCAATATTCCCTTTAAGCACTTAGGTTTTGGCCCATTTTTCTCTCTAGAAGATTATGCAACACTAATTACATTTTTTTTTCTTTTTCCAGAAGAGTTGATAAAAACACATCCAAAGGCATATTTCCCTAGGCAATAGCCTGCTTTAATAAATTCTGGTGGAGCTGGAAATATCTGTATTTTAATCTGGAAAATAGAGATTAGGCAAAAGTTTCTAATATTGCTTAAGCACCTCAAGCCAAGCAGCAATTCCATTGTACTTTAATTTAAACATGTGATTTTTATGTCATTCTAAAGGAGGGTGGATACATTTCTTCACCAAATGTATGTTCCAGTTGTATATTCACGAGTTTAGATCAAGATATTAAGAAAATAACCAACATTTGCTGCGTGCACAGCAGGTGACACACTGATCCATGGCTAAACCCCACACTGCTGACTAAGTGTATTAAATATTTTTACAGAAATTTAATCTAATCCTTGCTTGAAAAATAAATCCCAGACAAGAGCAGTAAGGATAAGGGGCTTTCAGAGAATGCAATGGTTGCTCAGGCAAGATGGGTAAATTAAATAATGAAGTCACACCTTCAAAATTTATTTTTTTGCCTATGTTCTGTTAGCAGGCAGATCCCTGGACATTGTGATAATATATAGACAAACAGATTTAGCTACTGCATAACTTATCCCAGTAAGAAATAGCCACAATTTAGAGGAGGAAACCATTCTCTTACTTGTGTGCATGTGGATCTACAGCAGCAGCATTGAAACCAGCTCACCTAAAGCAGGGTTATTCTGCATTTACCATCATTTTGAACAGACTGTCTCCCAATTAAATCCACCCAGAGCACGAAGAAATCCTGCTGGTAATACAAAAGCCATTTTGCTTCACTTGCTCTCAGTTTTCATCAGCACAAGGACACTCAGCATCAGCCATGGGTACCCTGGAGCACTGGTGAGCATGGAAATCTTTCCGGGTGCAAGCAGAGCCTTTCCAACACTTTGAACACCAGATATCAGTTTGGCCTGGCTAATTTAACAAAATCCACTTTAAACACCTTGATCGAGCAGGGAAAGGATGATCAGATGCTCAGACTTTCCTCTTACTCAAGATGGCAGCAGAGATGTTGAGTCACTGAGCAGAGCTGGCTCCTGGGTTTATTGTCTGCACCTCTAACGGGGCTGCTCCCAGGCCCTGGAAACAGCTTCCTTCTGGAATGGAACAAGGCAGAACCCCATAGAAAATAAAACAAGGGAGTCGGGAGTTCATTCCGGATGTTCCTTACCGTGTCCTGTTGCTCCTGGCCACGTCCCCTGCTTTCCACACAGGAACACATGATGTTTGCACAGCCTCATTACAGAAATGACTTGTCTCCAGGTTGCAGCATCAGGGAGACAAACCGGAGGAGTATCCTGGAAAAGGAGAAATGGGTGATGTGAAACAGATGTTTTCCCTTAATTGCTTATTGCAGAGGCAGCCCAGTAACTAATCCACCTGCTGTGCTCCCGCGGGGATAATTGCTCACCCCGTGATTCCAGCCAGCTGAATTTATGTTTTCCATGCCTCATTATATCCATCTCTGCCCAACAGTATGCCCCAAAGTGCTGCACAAGTGCCATTCTCATATGAATACCCACCTTCTTCTTGCCCAGAGAAACTGTGAATGCCCCTGGGAGCATCCAGTCCCAAGCTGGATGGGGCTTGGAGAAACCTGGGATAGTGGAAGGTGGTTTGGAACAAGAGAATTTTAAGGTCTCTTCCAACCCAAACTATTCTATGGTACAGTTAGGAATACAGGTATTTTCAATGTTGCTTACGTACAAAGATTCACGTGGCAGATAGGGTTTTCCAGAGAATCTACAGATGTTAATTAAAAATAACAGTATGGTACATGTGAGAGCAGAGATTACCTCTCACAGCAGTAAATAACTCATGTCTGAAAATCCCTGTTTCTTCTAAGACCTCTTTTGTCATAAGAACTGCTCAGAAACACACAGTGAAGGTTGCTGAATATCCAGGTGATGTCAGTGCTGATTTTTAATTTGCTTGCACATTAATTTGTTGCTATTCTGAGTCACACCCAGCACAGAGCAGTGGTTGATGTTTACCCACCATTTTCCCCAAATATTTCAAGACTTGCACTCGATGGCGCTGGTCAGCGAGGACAGAAGCCCTTGTTAGTGAGTTCTGATCATGGTTAATGTGCAATTAACAGTTACAAAGAGTTAATTGAATGAAGAAAAACCAGAAGTTTCAAGAGATCTCTGCTTCTCACCTAGACCTTGGAAGCAGGGGCAGCCCATGCCTCCAATGCTCCATCAGAGGGACTGGATCCTTCCTCAGTGCCAGAGGAATTTGGCTTTGGTGGACTGGCTCATGCACAAGGGATGGGAGGTGAAAAATTGTCACTGACTGGACCTGATAGGGCTGGAAACAGAACGTGACCTGAGCTCCAAGCTGGGTTCTGGTCCTCGTTAGCCCAGCCTTCATCTTCCCTTCTTTTCCAGGGAGCTACTTATTTCTGAGCCTCAGGCCAGAGCCAGCACCAGCTGCAGATAATTTAGTCCTACTTCACTAATGTTGATGTCTCTGGATTTAATATTGGCTCTTCTGGAACCCTCCTAGGGCTCTTTGGCTTGGCGAGGTGGCTCAGGTAGTTATCCTGAGCATAATATTTTCTTAACCAAGAGGGTGCAGATCTATTTCAAATGCAAAACAGGAATCTGCTCATCCAGGACTAACAAAGCTCCCCAAACTCTTCCACTGCTGGATGCTCAGCAGCCCTCAGCTGTGGGGAACATCTTCAAAAGCCTTTCAGGCTTAACTAATGCCTGCTGGAGAAACACTCAAAACCAAAATGAAGTCCTCAGAGGGAAAATCCAGTGGCTAGAGAGGTGGATTTGGATGGAAGTGGATGTGCTGGGAATGCAGAGAGAAGGGGTGAGCGTTGAGCTTTGTCAGGGTGGTCACCAAGAGCTTTGCTCAGTGGAGGAGACATCCAGATGCAGCCAGTCAGCCCCCACTGCTCTCCCCACGGCTCCTGGGAATACCTGATCCAAAGGACCTAAACAGTGGCCTATGGAGAAGCTGGGAGAGAGCCCAGATACAGCAAGCTTTGAGGAGAACAGACAATAAAAAGCTGAGGCACATCACAACAGCCTTGGTTCACACCCTTGTGCCTGGGGACAGGCACAAACCCATGAGCTGAAATCCCTGACAAAGCAGACAGCCAGAGAGAGGGTAAAAAATTGCCCCTTGCCAGACTGGCCATGGAATATTTTACCTGCACTGTTGCTCCTGAGCTCTATCTGTGGGTGTGCCCAGCCTTGTCTGGCCTGCTGTTCCTCTGTGCGGGATGATTTGGTACAGAGGGACACCAGTGATGGGCAGGAGATACCAAACGTGTCCTCACCAGTGCTACAAAACCCATGGGTGTTACCCCAGGACCAGGACAAAGGAGGGACACAAAGAATCTGAAGAAACCTGTGAGTTTACAGTAACTTTAGTTTAACAGACTCCCCTCGGTCACGTTCAGCAAAGCCAAATTTAAGATATCTTTTTTGCTTTAATTTCGAACAGTGCAGTTTGATGCCTGCCTTGCACGTGGGTCTGGTGAGAAATGTTGGTGTGATATATATCGCAAACAGAGTTTTTCCTTCAAGCCCCTCAAAATCTCATCTGTTTTATCAGGGGCTGCTGTCACACCCAGCTATTTTTGCAGGTAGCTGCAGTCCCATCACTTGCCAGTGGCATGGAAAAGCCCTGGAATTAACCCAGCAGTTTTGATGTCTGCAGTAATTGTGCTCCGCCTCCTCTTTCATGAAGAAAAAATTTGCTACAATACTCACAATTAAACAAATAAATCCAATCTAAAAGCTCATCTAATCAAATTAAATGAAAGTAGCCCGTCAGGCTGCCCCTTCTGTGAATCACATTATCTTCGTGTTTACTGACTCTTTGACAGGAGTCTAAATGATCCCAAATTTTATCAGAATAAATCAACTAAACAAAAAAAAAATCCCTTTTAAAGAGGACAGACATTCTTAACAGTCATCTGGAACAGATTATTCCTCTCCAAGTAGCATTGTTGATACTGAAAGTGTTGCAACAATATCCTTTTCTAATGTGGTTCTGCTGTGGCTCCATCCATAATAAAACCAGTCAATGCCAAAGAACCCACTTAGCATGACAAGCTCCCCAAAACCTGGATTATTTGTGTAAGACTCTGATTTGACATTCTGAGCTCCACGATCTGATGAAATTTCTTTTAATATTTTTAAAGGAGACCAAGGAATGAGCATCACCTAATCTGGGGAAATGCTTCTGCTGAACCATACACCCTCCAAGTCCTTGTAAATCCTAAGCGCCACTAAAGAGAGATGGAGGCTGAAAATCAAAACAACTTTCCCTGTTTCCAGCCTTGTAAAGCCTAAAACAACTGCACTTTTTTCATTTTCTTGAGTGTATATTGTCAGCTGTGCAGCGTGGCTGCATTCAAAGTTTTCTACAGAAAAAGCAGAGTATACATTACTCTCATAAATGATGGATAAATGCCATTCAAAGAACACCACCTTTACACCAGCATACTCAGAAAAATCCAATAACACTGAGGACTTAAACAGAGGCAACTGAAACAAAACCACCCAGCAGAAAGAACTGAACACTCAGCATTTTTTTAGCTCAAACAGGTCAAAGAGTGGCCTGCCAGGAACCCAAATAAAGGCATTTCTACCACATTAGTGGGAAGGTGCCTTCTCTTCCTAAAAAACATCTCCATTTCTGCCACCGTACAGATATTTGTGTCTTGTTGGCCATCACTTTTCTGTCTCAAGTGATAAAGAAGTGATCAGGGACGGAGAGTTGGGTCTGCAATTCCTTAGCAAATTGCATTTAAAATTATAGACGTTCCATGGTTTTCACCCTGTTTTTTCCTTCTCCCATTGCTGACTTGCTGATGCAGGATCTGTTCCTGTCCTACTTCTACAGCCTCAGTTTCTCTAGATGTACACATTCACCATTACACAAAAAAAAAATAGTTATTTGTAAAAGCTTTTCAGAACTTCATGGGGAAAAACCAGGAAAACAACATCATAACAGCCTCTGTTAGATGCTGGACATTACCAGTTCCAGCTGTTCCGTCAGCCAAACACTTCCAAACAATTTAGCCCAGAGCAGCAAATCTCAATGAAAAGCTGATCAAAAAAAAAAAAAAAAAAAAANAAAAAAAAAAAAAAGAGGGGATGAGAAGAGTCAGAGCCACTTCAGAACCTCTTTGAAGTCTTAGTCTTCCCCATCAGTCTGCTGTTCCCCGGGGTCACTGTGCTGTGGCTCAGCCCAAATGCCATCCCCTCGCAGAGAATTAAAGAGCCCTGGGTGCAGCTTTGCATTGTTGCCTGTCAGCGCTGAGGAGCGCAGCCCGTGACCCGCGAGAAGCCACAAAACCAGCGAGCAGATTTTGTCCGTGTGGTTGTCGGCAGCTGCTGGGACAAAACACGGCTTGGAGTCATAACAGGTCCTGGGGTCCCCTCCCTCCAGCCCTGCCACCCTCGCCGAGAGCCAGCTGGGAGCCTTTCTTCTTCTTCTTCTCTTTGTTGTCTGCGCTGCCTGATAGCAGAGGTCCTGCCAACCCACAATTAGAAACAAGAGCTGTGCCTTTGTGCTCCCTCTGCCCAGAGATAGGGCAGTAATTTATGTAGCCAAGATGCCAAGGACTTGCCAACAATGTCAAAAGCAAGTTCATAATAAATTACTCTTTTCGGGGCACTTCCTTCACTTGCCAATGGAGGAAAAGCAAAGAAAAATGACAAAGAGCCCCGCTCGTTTCCTTCAGAAAACTGTGATTTATTACAGGCGAAACAAGGAGGATTCCAAAAACATTACTCCTATAAGGGAAGGTAACTCAATCTCCAGCAAAAATAAACAGCCAGGTTTAAATAAACCTCCTGAGAAGTGCTGCTGCCCTTTTCCCTGGAAACTGGGGGAGCATTTCTTTGCCCTGATATTGTTCCACTCTGTGAGACACTGCTCTGCAGACCCAGGGATCTCCTCTGGTTTGGGTGGCCTGGTAAGTCATCAAAGGATAAAAGGCAGAGAACAAAAGGAAAAATAAAAGTATTATGAGCTGCAGCTGACATGCCTGACAGATGTTGTGTTGTTGCTTGTGGGAACTGCCTGCCAGCTCCAGAGCAGAGGGTTCGCCCCGCTCACTGCCCAGGCTCCGACTGCCGGTAGGGAAGGAGCAGGATGGGCAAGGCCTTTCCCCAGTACACCCTTCCAGAGGCCACTGGTCAGTGGTTTAGAGACTTCCCCCAGCTCTCCCGTGAACACTGAATTCAATAAACCACAACAACGCTGACGCCACAGACCCTGCAAGGGTCCTTGCAGACTTTAGAGCTTTCAGCAGCACCAAGAAACCCAGTAACAAATTTCCTGTGGCTCAGAGGACAGGACCCGGCCCCTCTGCACTGATCCTTTTTCTCTCCCTCGTGGGAAAGGTGGGAACATTAAATATCACCTCCTTTCCTCCCCTTCTGCTTTGGCACCAGGATGACAAATTGCTCAACACAACCAGTAGAAGTGGGTTAATTAAAGTTTGGGAACAAATTCAAACCTTCAAGAGAACTCAGGTCATGGGCATCCAGCCCAGCAAAGCTGCTGGAGAAATGGCATCTACCTGCCCACTGGTGTTTAGGTCATGCTTTTCCTTCTTATCAGGCACGCAGGACCCCTTATCAAGCATGCAGAACCCCTTATCAGGCACGCTGATCCCAAGAGGTGCAGGGAGCCCCAGGAAACTGCCGTGCTCCCCACATCCTTGAGTAACCCCCAGTGATTTATTTCCTGGACTGAGTGTGATCCCAAGGCACGCCCTGCGCCTCCCCAGCTACTGGCCTTGCTCTTTGACTGACTTTCTTATTCCTGACTGGCTCCTTCATTAATATGAGCTATTAGGAAAACTCACTGCAGGAGTGTCCATCCCGTTCTCTCCACTGAGATAAGACATAATTAATGACTCAGGGCAAATTAGTCATACAGTTACTCGGGTTTGTAGTTCTCCTGGATGCTGTGAACACATCGCTCAGGCTCAGGGTAGGTTTTTTGCTTATTAAGCTCACTGTGCTTTATGAAGTTCATCAGCAAGAGAAAGGTAATTAAACCAGCCCTTTTTACCACACTTTAAAACAAGTAGGATAAAGGAGTGGGGAGAAAAACAGCAAGACTTGTCTTTATGGATTTCTGTGATGATGAAAGGCTGGCAAGGATAATTTACTCATGCATTAATAGTGATCTGAGCTGCTGTGGTCAGCTGAGAACAAGAGCTTGCACGTAGCTGCAGGCAAATCAGGCAGGGTTAAACTCCTGAGGAGCCCAGGCAGACGGGACATCCTAAGTGCAAAGCAGACAGTGCTGCCAAGGCTCCTTTTCCAGCCTGTGGAGACAGAAAGACACCTTGGCCCGGGCTCCAAAATAGCTGGCATGGGAATCTGGGAGCTGCTGGCCAAGAGAAAATGCCAAGGGAAGAAGCATGCCTTCAGCACAGCCTTGCCGGGAATTAGGTGCTCCAGGTGCTGGCTCCCAGTCTCAGTGTTATCCATCCTTGGCTGGATAAAAGCCCTGAGGCAGAGTCCTGAGGAAAATCACAGCCCTCACCTACTCACTCGCTGCTGGAGGAGTCACCTTTGAGGTGTGAGACATCTCCCTCGTCCCTGGGCCGAGAATTCCTCCTGTATCCCATGCCCTGGTGCCAGCCCTTGTCTCCATCGACGGCCACGTTCTGGCTCAGCTCTCAGTCAGCTCTCCAGACTGAGATCAATAGCTAAAAATGCCTTGGGAACACCCTCCCCTCATAGCCAGAGGCCTCTGGAGAGGACAGGCCAAATGGAGGAATGCCCCTGGTCCAGGATGGGAATGAAGAGATGGACATCTGTGTCTCTGCCTCCACCTTCCCTGAGGGCAGTGATGGTCGGTCTGCCCAGAAACATCAGCAGAAGGGACATTCTGATGCCTCAGGAATCTCCTGGTGGAAATGGAGGTGGATTTTCAGGGTCTTTCTAACTGGGCAGCGAGCCCAAGAGGGGGAGATTAAGGGTCTGTACTTTGGACTGAGACACACTGAGCTAAACCGCGATCAAGCAACATTTTCAATTTGTGACTTCAGCCCTAAGTGCCCAAGCTGTCTGCCTGGGAGATCCAGCTCATCATCCCAAGCCCCTGTGAGGCACGAGGTACCACCTGAAACCCTCTGCAGAGCTCCTGCACCACACCGGCTGCACAAACAACCCTGCAGGAAAGCTCCCTGTCAAAACAGACCGCAGTGAAAATGAAACACTTGAGCACAACATGTTCTTCGAAGTACATTCCTGTGACTGCACGTGGCTGTGATCTTTTTGTATCGTTTCCCAGATTGATTAGGAATGTACCTATTAAAAAAAAAAAAATAAGGTCTTCAGAGTGGTCAGAAAAAGCCCTCCTGGCTTATATTCTCTGGCTTCTCAGCCTGGGCTCCCTTAGTGTGAATTGTCTCATACATTCTCATACAGCTTCAAAGGACACACTTGAAAGAACTCAGAAACCACCACCATAAACTAACTAAGAGAGTATTTTAAGAAATATTTTAAGCTGTCAACTCAAATACGTTTCAGAGACAGATACACCACTGAACTGCAGGGTTTTGGGGTTTTTTTCCATGGGATAGTTAGTTTTATCCCCCCCAAAACTGAATGCTTACACTTTTGATTCCTGTTCTTTCTGGCAGCTTTCTCGTTTCCATCATTTGGCAACGCAGCAAGGATTAGGAGACTTCCTGATGTCCTCCTCTCTGAAAAAGAACACATGGCTGAGGTAAATATTTTTGCTTGGAATATCTGGGCACACAACAAACGGGGATCTCTTACCTACTTTGGTGTAACTTCTTGTGCTTTGCCTGCTGCACTGATCTGACACAATGCAGTGCCAATGGAACAGATTTAAATCAGGGAGGATTTAGCCTGGAAAGCAGGATCCTCTCCTCGTAACCATTCCCTGCTTGTAAGGCTGTGGAAACACAACATGGAGATCTTAACAGGGAGAGGAAAACAGAGGAAAGAAAACATCACCTCTACCACGTAATAGGTTGGGATTTTGCTGGATTGGTCGAAACAGGGAACACATCCAGATTGTTGTGAAGGTTTGGTACCTCCTAAATATTTTTGATTCAAAAAGTACCTCTTAGTCTGGGCTTTTTCGGGCAAATCGCCATGGAAAATGTGAATGGAAATCCACTGATTAAAGAGCATACATTTGCAACACTAGGAGATATCGACCAGCCATAAAAGAGCTGTAAGTCATTATTTCATATCTGGTCACACCAGCAGCCGTAATCAATTCGTGATACTCTCACGTGCCTGATCCTTGACATCTTTTATGACTTTATCTGCAGATTTCCTCAGACCTGGAAGTGTTCAAGGCCAGGTGGGATGGGGGTTGGAGCAGCCTGGGACAGTGGAAAGTGTCCCTGACCATGGCAGGGGTGGAACAAGATGGACTTTAAGGTCCCTTCCAGCCCAAACCTTTCCATGATTCCATGATATTCCCAGTATCTGAACACCAAGGGTATTTCTCTATAACCTCAGGATCTGAAGTTGCCTGAATAAATCTGAATAAACTTTTATCTCTCACCAGCCAGGTTTCACAGCACCGCGACAAAAGGACTCACCATGGGAAAGAGAGAGCTGTGGAATTTGTATCTGTTTCAATAAATGCTTCACACAAAACAAATGCTTCATGCATGAGTAAAGACTCACACGAGGTCTTCTCCCAGATCACCTCACCTCTGTATTCCCACCTCCTCTAGGCCACTCTTCAGGCCCGCTCCAGGATGGTCTAGAGGTGATACAGCCTTCTCTTATGATCCTCTTACTAAGTCTAAAACTTCCATCTCCTCATCACTGCCACATTTTAAGTGAATTTAAGGCCTGGGGAACAGCTATATTTTATCTGCTTAAGAGCATTTACTAATGGAAATTTAGATTTCCCTGGCAGTTAAGTATGGGGTTTGAAGCTGTAAAATTTAATTAAACCACTTGAGGAGGGACAAAATAGGACTAATTTTTGTGCCCCAGCTAAAAGTAACTTGGATGACATCACCTGGGCAGCAAACAGAAAACCAGGGAGCTCCACACACCTCCCACACTTGGCTAGAGACTTTGGGACAAGGAAAGACAAACTCCCCACTGACCTGGGTGAGTCTGTGCCCTCCCCACATCAGGAACAAGGACATTAAAGTCTCTCAGACCTGTCTGACCTTGAGGATGATCTTTCCTGTTTAATTTGACTGCCCTAAAATTTGGGAGTAGAACTGCAATTTCAAACTGGCAATTACTTGGCAAGTAAATAAACTGCAGCAGTGCTGGACCCTGAAAAGTTAAACTACTATGTGGGCTGTCATTAAGTACTTTATTCATACTTGTTTTCCAGAGAAAGCCCCCAAATTTTAATTAAAACAGAAGAGTCAGTAGGAGAAGAAAGTGCAAGCTAAGTGCAAGATATTTCTTTTGCTTTCAGTTGCTGCATTAAGGACAAGAAGCCAAGAGGAAAACATTAAATAAACACAAGGAAATACTAAGGTTTTGGTGTTTCATGGCAATTGTTTACAGATGGATAGACATAAAATAATCCCACATCAAACTAACTGTGTCTGACATGCCTGCCACCAGGTATGGCCCAAGAGAGGCAGATACGGAGGAAGTGGTGAAAGGGAGGAGAAGTCCTTTAGCCAAAACCCACTCTCAGTTCTTCCAGCCCGTTTCAGAGAGCAGTGAGGGTTGTTAACACCCACACCTCGCCTTTAGGTGGTGTTTGTCAGGATTTTCTTCAAGCAACATTCCTGAAACGTCACCACCGACAGAAGCATCCTGTTGTAAGCCTGTCATCAAACACCTGTGGAACGAGCTGGTTTTCCAGGAAGGTCAGAGGCTGGACTGGGCAGGAAGATGCAGCACATGGGACCTGCTGTGCTGAAGGGAAGTCCTGAATTAGGAATTCCTGTTGCTCTTACATGCCACCAATAGGGACTGACACTGCCGTGGCTCCTCTTGTTGAAGGAACATCAGACAGGAGCGTTCCCACAGATCCCGTCAGGTCTGTGGCCACAGTGTTTGGAGAGTTTCTGATTGCTCATGGAATGCCCCCCCCCTGAAGTTATTCCATCTCTGGAAGGGAGTGTTTAGACCAGCACTTGGAAATGGCAGCATCAAGCAAAACCTGTTCAAAATTAAAAATCGGCCTGGAGGAACTAATTCAGAAAGGGGTGTGGATTCCAGTAAAGAGCATGGAAGAGCAGTATTCCTGTCCCTCACAGCTGCAGGAGGAAAAAGCCAAGTTCTATCTGTTCCAGGTCATCTGTTTCAAGACATCCAGGAAACAAGCTACCCATAAAGTTAGGCAGGACACTCAGACACTGGATTGCATCCTGGAGAGCAAACAATAAGGAGAAAGAATTTCTTGCCTTGCCTTTCCTGAAATCTGAACTGCTGTTAACCAGCCCTGTTGAACAACAAACCCACGATCCCATCAGACGCAATATCTGTGGATTCAGCAGGAGGAAACCTGTGATTTTGTGATTTCTGTCTCCAGAGAGGTGTCCCCATCTGACATTTCCAGCCACAGGACACACCACAATCCACGTTCTCTGCTACAGCCCTTTGAGGAGCAAAGGAAGACGTTTCTCCAAGATTTCTGTCTTCCAGGAATGAAAACATAAGACGAGATTTACTCACAAGTTTCTTGCAGGGTTGGCAATGGGAAGGAGATTTGGGAAGGAGGGAGCATTCCCAGTAGGTGAGGTCCCTTCCGAAAGGTCCACACAACACGTGCCAGTGTTACCATAGTTTGGATTGAATATTTCTTTTTAGCAATGAAATTTAAGGCTGAAATCTGAGCTCTTGGGACCCTGGTAGCTTGAATGCCACGACAAAAACTCTGCCCTATACCTGCTCTTTATTTATTCCAATGCGAAATATGAAACATGAAATATGAAATATGAAATTTGAAATATTTGGGCAATATGAAGGTTGAAGCTAGGTGACCTTTAAGGTCCCTTACAACCCAAATCATTCTATGAATCTCTGAAATATGAAAATTTGTACTTGCAACGAAAGTCCTGCCTGTGCTCTGTAGGCAGCCTTCTTCTTCCAGATGTAGAAAAACAAATGTGTCCATGAAAACCTTCCCCTTCTTTGCCCTAAATGTGCTTGAAGCCCATCTTGCAGACCGCTTCTATTCCTTTATTCTGGAATTTCCTTTGGAAGCTTAAGGAGCTTTTTGGAGCTCGGAGTGGCTCTTTTTGCTGTGCTATGGACAAAACGAGTCCCATGCCTCAGCAATCTCCTCTCCACTGCAGGACATCCTTGTTATTCCACCTCCTCCGTGGGATGGCAGGAGACGGGATCAAGAGAACCACAGTGGGTGTGCAGGAAGAACGAGGTGACCTCCAGCTCGGCTGAAAGATGGGTGTTTATTGCTTTCCCAAGGCGATAAAGCTGAGTTCAGCCCCTTTCGTGCCAGCACTACTGAACCATTCTTATTTCCTGTATGTGGAGGTGGAAATGTCACGCTTCAGCCTTGTTTTGCTTTTTTTCTTATTCTGTGGTTTCCACGTGCTGAAGCTACTGGGAGATGTGTCCTCTGTGATGGAGGGAGGCAGCTGCCTCCATGTGAGCTCGCAGCCCATCAAGCAGTGCCAGCAGTGAAGGTGTTATTGGAGGAAGCGTTTTTATTGCCAGGATTTCTTCTGCCTCGGGGGCTGAGGCACCACAGCAGATTGTTAACGCTGCTCAGAGCAGCAGCAAAAAGCTCCTCAGAGCTCTTTAGGCTGCCTCAAAATGGATTGGTGCACATTTATGACCTGCATGGGATTTCATCACAGCACGCAAGTCTTGGGTTTCTTGGCGCGGAGGATTCAAACCCAAACACGCATCTCTCTCTGTCTGCTGCATCTTTCTGGAGCCAACACTGGCACAAACAACTCTCCTCCAGTTCTTTCCTGACCAGACCAGCAATTTGACCCCATTTTTAAAAAAAACTAAACAGGCTTTAGTTTCCATTACTGTAAGGGCTGATTAACCTGGCCCACTGCTCTCCCCAGGGGCACGAGGCCAGAAATGACACCCAGAAGTAGCAAGAGTCACCAAGGAAGATCCGTGCAGGAACCAGCTGCCCAAGATAAGTTCCAAAACCTCAGTTATTCCCCTGGAACACGTGGGAATAGTTTAATGAATCTGTGAAATTCTGTGTAAGGCACAGCTGGAGGGCAAAGGCCTGAGCCAGTGCAAGAAGTCGAGCAAGGAAGGCATTATAATGACGTTAATATTTATTATAATTACATCAGCAATAGTGCTCAGGGAGATGATTTCTGGTTCTTTTGTATTAGATGCAAAGTTGATCTGTTTCCAGTTACAAACATCTCTAAAATGACAAAACCTTCAAGGGCACAATAGATATCCTGTTTACAGATAATTTGCCTAGAGAACGATCCCAATTTGTACCTTCGAAAAAACAATTAAAGAGTATCTGGCCAACCAAGTATCATCTCACCTCTGACCAGCACACCTTTCCTCTTGGTGAATCCCCTACAAACCCAGTTTGGTGCTATGGAAACAAAGAACTGGCCCAAATCATTTCACCCTTTTTAACCCAGGCCATGTTTAACAAAACAGCTGTCATAAAGATTTCAGGTATCCTAAAGCTGAAACAAGTCACTGGGATGAGAAAAGATCAGGTGAAAAAAAGATGAGTCTGGCAGTATGATTTCTTTAAGATGCCAGTAAATCTTGCAGTGGGGACAGCAAAAATGGGGAAAAAAAACTCCCAAGAGCTCCACAGTGCAGCCCCTGCTGCCTGGATAAAATGTGAAATCATCCAATGGAGCAGAAAAATCTGAGACTGAAGTCCTTTCTTGCAAACTTACAGCTTAATTAGAGGAGCTACAGGAAGAGTAGACAGCTCTTCCTGACAGCAAACCCAGGAACTACTAAACTTCCAGCAAAAATTACTACACTTTCAAAGTCATCACGTAATTTAAAACATCTGTTCGGATATGGAGTAAGGGAAAATAAGAAATAGATCAGGAACTTCCTTTCATTCCCTGCTTCTTAGAACTTTCCAGTGAAGGGAATTTCTTTTTTTTATTTCTTAATTCTAAAATATTGTATCCTCTCAAAAGCTAGAGTGTTTTATCTAGAAGCTTGGTTTGCTACAGGTAATTACTACCAAAAATAATAAAGGAGAATTGTACCTAATTTCTGGCTCCTTTAGTTCTTTTCCTGGGATGATCTTGCCGAGTGGTTTACACGTCCCTCAGCATCTTCTCCTAGAAATAAAATAAAATAAATAAATAATCTGCCTTTCAGGGTGTTTCT
Source organism: Mystacornis crossleyi (assembly GCA_013400655.1). Lineage (NCBI taxonomy): Eukaryota > Metazoa > Chordata > Aves > Passeriformes > Timaliidae > Mystacornis > Mystacornis crossleyi. The sequence continues at coordinate 17,315 of VYZQ01032983.1, read as the reverse complement.
TTTTAAAACAAAACCTGAAATAACTCCACTTTGCCCTCCACTTTTCCCAAAGCACTTCAGAAACATAAAGCTTCCCACAAACTGAGGTGAGGTGCTGAGGGCAGAAATAAATAGGAGGGTGTTTATTGCCGTGCAAACATCAATCAAATAACAGCTCAGGGGCTGCCAGAGTGTCACTGGTGATGGGCAAACCTGGTGACACAGCAGCAGCAGCAGCCATCAGCTGAGGTATGGAACCGTGGGGTGCTCCCTGGAGGATCCAGGAGCACTTTAAGGACACCCAGGACACCCAGGACATTCCGAAATGTCTCAGTGCCATGGATGCATCCCCCAGCACTCCTCCAGCTGGGCCCTCTGCCAGTACATAGCTGAAGTTAAACCACAAGGATTTTCTCTTGGTCCAGTCAGGAAGATTTAAATACTCCCATTTTTTGTTTTTGGGTTTTTTTTTCCTTTATGGCTGGAATTGCTCAATAAAAGCTTTTCAATGACAGAATGTCTATGGGGAAAAAAAAAAAAAATTGTGCCTGTCCCTGGCAGGACTGAGGGACACTGAGCAGCCAACACAGTTGGGAGGGTTCACGCCTCTTCTCCCTGTCCT
>VYZQ01032983.1:0-16404 GCA_013400655.1 Mystacornis crossleyi | reverse complement strand
CCTTCCTTTTAAACCCACTGGATTACAGGCATAAAGGCTGATGGTTTTCCTGGAATCGCACCGTAATTCCCGTGTGCGGAGCCCTGGGGTGTGGTCAGCGCTGGCAGCGCATCACAGCAGCGCTGCTCACCCTGGGCTCGGTGCTCAGGGTGTGTCCCAGCCCAACCCCAGCAGGTGAGCGATCGCTGCCTCAGCCTGAACGCTGAGTTCAGGTGACATCTGCCGCACCCTCGGGAGGTGACACGACGGCAGAAGCCCGAGAAGCTCTCTGGTGTCCTCTTCCCCAGCAGCAGCAGCAATGCAAGGGGGAAAGGAGGAAGCGAATCGCATCCTTCCAGTCCAGAAGCCAAAGCAGAGAGTTCCGGGAGCAGAAGGAGTTGCAGTTTGTTGGTTGTCAGCACTGATTCATGCACGCAGCCTGGATGTGCATCAAATCCTCTGGAGCTGGGAAAGCTCTATTAGTCATTGTTTCCAGAAAAATACAGCTTGCAGCAGACACCACAATGTATCTCTTTTCTCCTGCAGTTACTCATGCAGTTATTCCTGACAGTCTTTGTTGGCTGATTCGAAAAATTCAAACATGAAATTAATTATATTGCTCGTTAATTCATCTGCTCCTGGACAAAACCTGCACAGACAAAGCAAAGGCTTTGTCTTGTCTGACCTGGCTGAGGGACGAGGGGTCTCTTGCATCTTTATGGGGTTGCGCATCATCTCCCAAGGAAAACCTTTCCCCAGGAGAGGAAAAAAACTTGGCATGAGGGCAGGAAACGCTTTGGGTTTTCTTTTTCTGTCACATCCCTCTCTCTGAGAACATTTCCCATCTTCCCTGGGCAGGGCAGGCAGTGTTTTGCATCCAGATTTCAGCTGTAATCCCTTTTTGAAGGAGCTGCTGCTGCCCTTCACCGGGACTGTTCTTCCTGACACTGGTGGCGTTTATTTGCCACGGCTGAGGCAGAGGAGTGAACGGAATCACACATCTCTCCATTTCTAAGAAAGGCTTTTAAAGCTCTCCAAGATGCTTTTCCTCAAAGTATTCCTATGGATCATCTGCCAGACCACCAGCCATGAGCCACTATTGAGTGTAACAGCTCCCTGTTATTTTATGTATTCCTCCAGTTGGAAATAATCAAATCTTTCTAGAGCTGTGTGGAAAAGGAGGCTTGAAATATTAGTGATATGTTAAGAAAGGAATAGGACTGTCATCACATAATAATAGGCAAAATTATCTTCACATCTCTCATTGCTGCCGCTTTTTCTGGAACACTGCTAGAGATAAATAAATTTAAATTTATTTCAGCTGAACTAGTTATAAACACCACCTTTGCCTCCATTACTGCTGGACTTCTGTACTGGTTTTTCCGTCAGAGTAGCCAACAGAAAACAGTGAAAATGTAAAGATTTTCACAAATTCTAAAGTTCAGGGTCATCTGAGCTCTTGGACCCTGATAAACACGCACAGATCTACCACTGCCATGGCCAAACCCCATCTCTGCAGGGAAGCAGACATTGCAAAGAGCATTATTTTATAAATACCTGCCTGTTTCCAGGACTCTTGGTTTGCTTCCACTTGCACACACTTTGCACACAGATTTGACCATTTCCCCTGCACATCTCAGCGGCTGCGGCCATAACAGCTCTCTGGAGCACCACTTTGGGATAACAAGCAGTGACAGCCTCAGCGAGATCAGCAGGAAAAGAGCTGAGTCTGTTATGGGGACCTCATTCCTGTCCAGTGCAGGCTGCTGCCAGCTCAACTCTGCATTTGCATTTTCAGCTCACTCAGGTGCCTTGGAAAGGCTTCTTGGATGAGGGACAAACCACAGGAGTCTCAGGGAATTTAACTGGTTCTGGGCAGCAGGGGAGAGACCACTGTTTGAAGGAATAATGCCAAGAAAACATCTGGAGGTGATGGACGGCTGAGTGGCAGAGGGCTCAGGAACTCCAGATTCTCCTGTCCTTAAACCATCCTCTGCTTTAAAAGGCAAAATACTAAAAGCCAAAATTTCTCTAAATGTGAACTTGCAGGGAGTGGACAATCCCCCTCTGCTGTCCTTGTGCTTGGTCATTGTCATGGGTTAGCCCTAACCCAGATAAAGGCAAGGATATCAAAGAGAAACTCAAAACGTAGCTCTTTCCTTCATCCTGAAGAATTTACAGCTTTAACCAGATTATGGGAAAAATACAAGGAAATTAACAATGTACAAACAAATACAAACATTTCTTGGGGAGAACACAAATTTGTTAATGGAGTTAAGAGAGGATTTGAAGGAATGGAGAACGTACAAGATATAACAGCTGTCAGAGAAATGAACTGAAAACATTTCTTCCCCCGGTGGAAAAGGATTTTTCCAGGACCTTTGCTGGAAAACACAGAAATTAAAACAAAGAACCTTTTGTTTTCACGCTGTGTCAAAAGAACTTTCCCAGGTTTTGACAATCTTTTGAGGAAAAAGTTTTGGAAACCCATGTTCAGCCTTATGAAGAGAGGTGAGAGGACAAAGGAGAGCAGAGGTGCTGGGGTCCAGCAAAGCCATTGCTGTGGGCAGCAGCGAGGGAGTGCAGAGGATGACACCAGTAAGAGTGAGGTCAGGAATATTTGTGACCCCCAGCCTAGGTTTCTTTCCCGATTTTTTTTTTCTTTGGGGTTTAAAATTCATCTTGATTCCTCCTTTTTTTGAATTTTAATATGTGAGTTGCCCCCACAGCACCTTTTCCAGCCACTCCACAGCCTGCAGAGCAAGTAAACCCTTTGGTGCAACAGCCTGAACTCACACATGTGAAGATGCAACATCCCACAGGAAAACAAAAAGCAGAAAGGGATTGATCAAGCACTTGGTTCTTTGTGACATGGAGAAAGAAAGGTCTAAAATCCGGCTTTGGGATATCTGGCTGGGCTTTTCTTTGCTGCTCAAAGCCCCATCACCAAAGCAACACAAGGACCACAGGAGACAGCAACTGCTCCTAACTGCAGTGATTGGGTGCAAAGCAGCGAGAGGATGCCCAGGAAGTGTTTGGATTGCCAAGAGGAACAATTTGGAAATGCCAAGCTTAAAGATATAAAAAAGAGAAGACAGACCTCTTCTGGGAGTGGAGGGAGGTGTGAGGTGCATCAGTGCTGCCTAAAGAAAATCCGTAAGCTGCTTTTCAGATTGTAAAGAGAAATACGCTGCTCATGAGGAATTTGTTCTAGCTTTTCTTCATGAACAGCAGGTGACAGCCTGAAAGAAGTCATTTTTACAGAGAGAAAATATTTTAACAAGAGGTTCTGTCCTTGAGCAGAGGATCTTCCCTGCGCCTTTGAGCCCTTGACCCCCAGGGCCAAAGGTGTGGGGCTGGAAAAGCAGCCAAAGAAGGGCGGGTTCCGTCCTGCATTGCCCCCAGAGCCAGCAGGAGCTGCTGGGACAGGCTCTGCTCCTGCCAAACACGGGTACATCTCTGCTCCCGAGGCAGCTCCCTGAAAAGCAGCTGTCCCTGGCCCTGCCCATGGGCTCCTGTGGGAGCAGGGAGCATCCCCACCGTGGGCTGGGGATGTTGGCTCCAGGTGCTCCAGGTGCTCCAGGTGCTCCAGGTGCGTTGGGCATTCGGTGCAGCTGCCAGCCCGGTTATAGTGTCCCTCCACTGCTGCTGCCTCCGAGTTTGGGAAACAAGAACAGCTCCCGGGATAAACTAGGGGTTTTTCCATGCCTGGCATGCTTTCTGCCTCACTGACGAGGCAAAATTGGGATGGAGTCCAGGCAGTGTCCCTCCAACCACCACCTTCTGCAGGGCTGATGGGCCCAGCAGGGATTAATTATCCCAGCAGGTCTCAGCAGCATCCCCGTGTCTGCCCTTGCGTGAGGGACAGGAGACAGGTCATGCTGCCACCAGGCTGTAAAATCCCTGTGGGATGACCTGCCCGGATCATCCCGGCATCATCCCTTCCTCCTCTGATTCAGCCTCTCCTTTCCTTGTGCTGTGGGTACAGCTCTCGGCCTTGCAACACCCCACACAGATGCTTATTCCCCTTCAGGGATGAATGGCCTGAATTTCCATATTCCAGGGCAAGATGGCAAAAAAAGCCACATCCTGTGTGAGTCAGGTACAATGGCCTTGTGGTTCCATCCTGCTGTGATGTGACATCCTGGCAGAGTCCTCCTGCTTCTGCTTCTGCAAATTCCTCCTGCCCTGTGGTCGTGAATATGCCAAAGGGTAACCCTGTCCTAGCAGCCTTAGTCAAACCTTTAAGCTCTTGAAGGTTTAGGAAATAAATATAAATATACTTGTGTTTATTCAGAAATAAATGTAAATAAACACATTATTTTGCTTATTGTTGCTGGCTTTGACAGGTGTAAGGCTTTGGGGTGGTACCAGGCTGGTGATGGGACCCATCAGAGGCAAAGCATCAGCCAGGACATTTGGGCAAAATCTGTGCTTGTCTCCAAGCCACAGCATTTATTCCAAGCCCACTGTAAGGGTATTTTTCTTTCCAACAGCTCATGATTTGTGCTAAGTTGTTGTTGGCTGCTCTGCTCCTGTAGATATTTTCACATCTGTAAGCCTGTAAAAGGTGACATTGATCTCTCTCTGTTTCTGTGGGTGAGATTATTTTGGAAAAGGCACCTTGTAGGTGTAGGACAGGCTTCACCCTTCCCTTTCATTGTGTCAAAACTCAGGTGGTCAAAACAAAATACATATATATAAAAAAGAAATAACCGGGTTCAATTTTGGAATTTCTAGGGATACCAGCCCTTGTTTATTGCCAACTATCTGTAAAGTCAAAGCTCTTTGGGCCATTTTCACCAAATGATGACCAAAAGCAGTTCAGAAATGACAAGAGCAAATGTGCTCTGACTGCAATATGGCTTCATTTTAACCAGCAGGAGTTTCGGGGCGAGGGGGGGGAAATAAAGGAAAATAACTTGTTGACATGAAACATGTGGAGTCCCTAATCCAGCATTGTGCAAGGGCTGTAAATCTGCCTGGAAATGAGGCATGAAATGCATCATAAAAATGTACATCATCAAAACTATAAGATCAGCTTAAAATTTATGGTAGGTAACCTGGGGAGAGCGTTGCATGTCTGAACTTTAAATCAAATGCTCTTCAGCTGTATATTCCTGCAAGCTTTTGCACAGAACTCCTTTCTCTTATTTCCCTCTCCTTGCACTGACTCTCAGCAGTAAAAACCCCACGCGTTTTTTATTTTGTGTAAATTCAGCAGTGAAAACTCTGTAACCTGAAAGGCAATACAAAACCTGCCACAGCAAGTGAGTTACAGCAGAAGCATCACTGGTTTAAACTTTGGGGGGAAATAGAGCTCGATAATGAAACAGAGAATTTATCCTCTCCTGCAAAGATTTTGTTGACTCAACTAATGCAGCTCCCCCTTCTCCTTATTACTTTAAGATGTTCTTCTGACCTCCATAACCCCACCGTAATTATCTTGTTGGTGTTAGTTTCTCTTTCTTCCTCTCCCAAAAGACTATTAATGTCTTTCTGTGACCAGATGAAAACCAGATGGGGAGGATAAAGGGGAGAGATGAAGATTTGGGTGTCTACCTGAGTTTTGCTGTGCCTGGTGAATATGGGCAAGCATGATCAAAATAAAATCATTAAATTACTCTCTAAATCCTAATAAAAATCGTTCTTTTGGTTTTACTGCTGTGCCAAGGGAGTGGGGGTCGTGATCCTTCCAAATCACATGGGGCCAGAGGTTTATCTCATCTAAATTTCTCTGCACTAGAAACCGGCCAACAAATTGCCCAGCACAAATCTACAGGAGGTCTCTTAATCTCTAATCATTCATCAAGAAAAGGCTGCAGAGAGCAATGGGGGAAACTGAAGAAACACAAAATAAGGGCAGCTTCTAAAACAAAACAAGGCTCATCTTTTTCCTGATATCTCCTGCAGCTTCTTGGTATTTCTGATAAGTCTTGAAGAGGAAGCAATGAACCACAGTCCCTACACCTGGAGCAATTCATGCCATCTATTTATGTTATTGAACTGTTTCATCTTAATTCTAGTTGCAGTCTGGGATGCTCTGTGCCTTTCCCCTGTTTTTTGGAGCCCTGGGACCCAGCATTGTGCAATGCCCTATGTGCAGCTGCAGCCCTGCCAGTTGTAGTGGAAAAGTTTGAGGAGGAAAAAAAAAGCTCCTTGGCCGGACACCAAACACACTCTTCAAAATTAACGTCAGGGTTTCGTTAGGGCTCAGCATTCCTGGCCAGCAAGAGCCGATGTGGCCTAGATTTGCAGCAGGCTGCTGACACCTTCATCCATCCTTCTGGGGCTCTCCGCAGGGAACCCCGTGTTTGCCTCTGTTCCCAGCAGACGGTGAGTGAAGTCTGGGCTGGGCTGGCTTTGAGCATTTCCCTCCTCTGATGGCTGATTTGTAGCTTGCGGCCTGCTGCTGTCCCAGCCGTGGGGTTGTGCTCCCACCGCCATCCTCTCCCGAGAGAACAGAAACCTTTCCTGTCACCTCCTCACCACTGCCGAAGCCAGGCCTGCAGGCCAGAGAGCAGCACAAAGGCCTCCACCAGACAGCATAAAAACTGTGAGTGAGCTCATCGTGGGGCCAAAAGTAAACACCCATGTTTGTGTTTAGGCAACCCAAAAGCTGCTAAAGCCTGGCCTGTTATGAACATGTGACACAGGAATTAAATTTTGCTGAGTACCTCCAGGTTAAGCCGGACACTGCTGCCACTGGCAGCCCAGATGACATTTAGTGTTAATGAGAGGTGCAGTGAGCAGAGCAGAAATTTGGAATTCCCAGGTGGGCAGTAAGGCCTTTGTAACCCCTGAGTAAGCAGGGATGGTTGTGTGTGACCCTAAAACTCACAGGCTGGTGCCTAAGGTCTCCCCTGGGCAAGGGCAAGAGGACCAGATGTTACCTGCACCTCCTGCTCAGCTGCACTGATGGACTTCTCAGTCTGGAATCAGCACCAAAGACTTCCCAGCCTTCATCCCCCTCTGCCTATCCACGGGAGAAAGCAAAGGATTTTCCCAGTGACTGCTTCCCACAGTGCTGAAAGAACCTGGGTAGAGAAGAGACGAACGGGTCTGTGATCCCTTGCTTGGTACAAAAGGGAGGTACTCAGCAGGCCCTGGAAAGAGGCTGATCATCACCCAGAGTGCCAGTTCTGCTTGCAAGGCCCAGGAAATCCTAGGATAACGTGAGGGTGAAACGTGGAAGAAAAGGACAGGAGCACAAATGGAAGGCAGAGCCAAAGGCAAAAACAAAAGGCTCCAAATATCCGAGTGCAGGGTCTATGGATCTCCTTTTCCAGACTCGTTGCACTATCCCCTGCTCCCTGCACGTCACACCCCATCACTCACTCTCCAGGATGGATTTCTGCCCCTTGGTGACACAGAGCTCTGACATTTGGACCATCAGGGCAACAAATACTGATCTGTGTGGAGCAGCTCCTGATTCCAGCACACCCTGTCCTGCGCCACAGTCCAAGTCTCTTCTGCTCCATTTTATCACTGAAGTCTTGGCTGCACCTTCTGCTTTTCTTTCTTTTTTTTTTTTCCTTTTTGTACTTTTGCCTACTTCTTTTTTTTTTTTTNTTTTTTTTTTTTTTTTTTTTCCAGCGAGCTTTTCTTTAGAAATCTGCTGGAATGAACACCCAGCCTGCGCCAGCTGGGATGGAGCTGAACATGGAGCTGAGATTTATGTGAGCTGAATGCTCAGACAGTTGTTCAGGGTGGAAATACTTACCCAGCAGAGCCTGCCGGGTGATTTTAAATGAGTCTCTCTATCTAATCTCTAGGAACCTTCACTTGCAAACCTCGTAGGAGTGCTCACCAACAGATGCAGCACCAGAGGATGCAGAAGCTAGAGAAGAGTTTGGGCTTGACCCCTTGGCCACCACTGGCCAAACCCAGAGCCTCAGTTTCCCTACAGGGTCCCGAATCTTCTCCAGACTAGATTTTGTGAATTTAAGACTGCCCACCACTTCTGCAAAAGCTTGATCTACTCTGGAGGAGGCCTACCTAAGAGGTGGGAGGTATCTCAGCACTTTACGCCCAGATTTTGAAAAGGTTGAGACCCAAAATAATTTTCAGGGGCCCCCATGAGAGGAAAATCTTTTCAGTCCAGCCCTTCCTCACCCTTCACAGGCTTATAAATCCAACGGCTGTGCCACAGGGAACACCCCGGAGCCCTTCATCTGCAACAAGGAATAAAAGTCACTAGAGAAAAAGAGGAGCAAGAAGCTCCCCCTGGCACCACTTCTCACGATCTTTCCCGGTACTCTAGGACCTCTCCTATATGGGTGTAGGTCCAGGTTCTGGGAACAAATCAGCTGTCATTTGCTGGTTTGATTTTTGGGATTTACCCCTTTGCAAAGGTTCTTCCTTGACTTTAAAACAAGAGCATGAAAGAAGGGGAAAGAATAGATCCCCAGGGGAAAACACTATCTGGTTAGAACAAAAAAGTTGTTTGATTTTAAAAATGCATTATTTTTACACCATTCATTTTGGGGGCTGGTGATGCTCTTGTTACCCTTGAAGGTGGAAACTGAGGCTTGGAAAATTCACAGCACAGGATTATTGACCTCATCTCCCTTCTCCCAAAGGGGCATTGCAAAGCTTGGTCACCTTTTTCCTCCTTCTTTCTCAACCCAGAGCTCCTGAGGTCACTTAGCAGGTCTGAATCAGGTTAAACAGCAGGATATTTGCATGGCAAGAGCCCTCCCTGCACAGATAGCAGAAGAGAAAAATTTAAGTAAATGTTTAAAGTGAGAAAAATTTAAGTAAACTTTTAGTAACCTTTGCTGGATATGAACGAGGCTGCAAGGACATGTCCCAGGGACTGGGTGGGCTGTCACTTGTCTGCCTCACTCTGCCCCACCACATGTGGATCCTCCTGCATGCTCCAGAGCTGGAGGCATCCCAGTTCTGGGTGAGGAATTCATCGGGAGAGCTCATTGCAGGGCTTTGAGGGGAAAGTCCCAGGTTTGTGATTCCCTTTGCATGAAATAAAAGGCAGCAAGACTGACTCTGGCCCGAGCTTGGCAGTTTGCCCATGGAAAACATAACAGTCTGTAATGTTCCCCATGCCCGTGGAGAGCCCAAGAACTATTTTAATTACTGTTTATGGTAACTGAATCGCAATAGAGAATTCAATAGGACATTTTTGTGTTCTTAACTCACAGTCGATACATTCCTCCTCCATATCCTGGGGAGGTGCTGTAGCCAGGACTATTCTGGTTTGGAGACACTTAAACCAGTTGTGTTTAAGGGTAGTCATGGCACATTTATCCAGACCTAAGCAAATCCTCCCCAAGACTCTCCCAAACATTTTCAGCTGGTTTGAATGGCTGATGGGACCAGGAGCACCAGGCAAATCTGGGCCCACAAAAAGCCACCACAAGGTTCTAACAACCAGGTGAAGATCAGCAGAAGAATTATTTTGGAAGGATCACGGAAAGCAAGACAGCTTCAGAAAAACAAGGCGTTTACATGAAACCGTGGTGGGGGTGGTGAAAAGGAGCTGTGAGGGAGAACTGCTGCCCTGTGCCGTGCAATCAGCTGTGGCTGACAGGTCAGTGACTGACGTGCACGAAACAGAGGACTCAGCATTAACCACCCCTCTTCTCCTTCCCTTGCACTCACAATTTTTGGTTTTAATCTTGACATCCCCCTCATTCTAATAATTCAGAGCCAGCCCAGTGTCCACCTGTTCCTCCAGGACTGAAGTGAAAATCCATTAAAAACCAGCACACAGCACACACTCAAGCTTTCCAGAAATGAAACAAAATCCTAGGAAATACCTCGATACCATTTTCCCAGGGAACGCTGACTCTCATTTCTGATCATTTCTCCAGCAGCTGGTCCGAGTTGCTGGGGAGTGATGCTCCATTCAGCCCTGGACTCCTTCCACCCTGTGGATTCAGGAACAGAGTCAGGACACCTGTACCTAAAAGCAAAGCCATCCAAGTCTGGTCGGATGTGCTGCCTGAGAGATATTATTCTTTTCAGATGAGAAGGAGCTATTCAGCCCTGGCTATACTGGAAAGACAATACTGTATTTCTTACAAGAACTGGGATATTAATTTCTGCCACAGCTCAGAGTCAGGACATTATTTTGCTCTCCTGAAATTCCCCCACCCTGAGTTTAGAGTTGGTGCATTAATCTTTATTCCCCCACCAAAAAACACAAACTCAACTCCTGCTGCCTTGCCAGCATCATCTGTCTGTGCAGCCCCAGCCCGGAGTGGTGAAGGAATGTGCTGCAATGCTGTGCCTCGCCAAGCCTGAGGCTGGATTATTTTTGCCTCTCCAGACCTTTAAAAACGGACATATTTTGCTACCTACCCTGCTTTCCTGATGGAGGCAGCTCTGCAGCAGGCAGGGGCCCACCAGCCCCCTCAGATGTGCTGAAGGAAGAGGGTGGGTGCTGCCCCTCAGGTGTCGGGGTGGTCTCGCTGCTCTCTGGGGGATGATGGATCTGTCTGGGATTTGGCACGGATAAAATAATCCAAATATTTTTGCCGCCACCGTTCTGGGAGTCACCCTGGGCTGTCTGGTCAGTGCAATCCTGAGAGTGGCTGTTGCTGTGGTGTAAAGATTAAAGCAGGGACGCTGCGGTGACAGCTCTGGGCACGGAGCATCTGTGATGGAGGAGCTTTGGCCACGGCCCTGCAGCAGAGGGATCAGGGGCTGACCCTGCCAGAGCAGTGGATTTCACTGCTGCAATATCATCGTAAATAACCAGGCAAATAGAAAACAGCTCAATTTATAACAATCCAAAATGACACTCTAAATCCCAACCTGTCTCCAAATAAATCCCCTTGATGCCATTACTGAGATACACCCTCTGCACCTCAGGCTTGTTCTAATGAGCAGGAGAGCAGACTCAAATAAATCCGGCTCGTGCCAAGCACGCAGAGCACAACTTTCCACCCCGGGGGCTGGACCACCCCGACCAAAAAGCAAAAATCACCTCAGGTAGACCTGAACGCCTACAGGCGCTGAGCAAACAGCTCTGCAAGCACAGGAGAAGGGGCTATTTATCATCAGCAGGGGCCAGAACAAAGTGAAGTGACCTGTGAAGCCAAACACTTCTGCGGCTCCGATAGAAATCTCAGGATATTCCCTTTCCAGGGCCGACACAATGGCTGTGTCTGGCCGGACGTGCCTTCAAGTGATTGAACTCCAGCTCTGTCTGGGCACGGCATCAAACTCCACAGATCTCCATCCAAGCCTCACACCTGATGGCACTTTGAGCCAGTCCAGACAATCCTCTGGAGTTTATGCTCCGCTCCTTCCATCGCCTCCATCTGCCAGCCCGCCTGCCTTTGCTCAGAGAGAGCTGGGGAGACAAATGCCAGCAGATCCTTTCAGAAAGAAAAGGAATCCTGGGAAGAAATCGGGTTTTAGACAATCTTAGACTGATGAGGAAGTGTGAGACCGTGAGGCTGATAAGACCCTCCAAGCCCTGGCTGCAAAAGTCAGGGGTCACAGGGCAGTGTGGGCTCCAGGGGGGCTCTGGTGGGACCAACTCCAGCTGAAAACAGGGCTAACTTCTGAATTCATGGACTCACAGAATGGTTTGGGTTGGAAGGAAATCATCTAGATCCAACCCCCTTCCATGGGCAGGGACACCTTCCACTAGAAGTAATTACATCAGGTTATTCATTACCTCATCCAGCCAAGTTTTGAAAATCTCCAAAAAAGGGGATTTCACAGTCTCAGAGGCTTCGTTCCAGCATTTGAGCATGGTTGAGTGGCTCCTCTCAGTGCTGACTCCTTCATGGTCCCAGCACCATCAGTTCCTGCAGATTCTTATTCCCACTAGACAATTACATTACGTGGAAGCGTCAGCACTGGACACTATTCCTAGGGGGACAGAAATAACTGAAATTTGAAATGAAGCCTTTATTGATGGACTCCAAATATTCAGAAGTCGGGAACATGCTGGTTTTCTCATGATGACTCTTTTGGTGACTCATCCTCCAATATTACAGCAGTGTCAGGGTTGCTGTAGTCTCAAAATAAAGCAGAAATCCTGAAAATCACCTGAGCTGCAGCTGCGCTAGACACAGACCTGGCAGCTCAAAGTGAAAGGAACAAAACACAATTTCCCTGGTGTCCACTGACCTGAGAAATACGATAGAAACACTGAAGTCACAACTCAGGAAAAGAATTATTAAATAAAATCAAAAACTAAATTGCTCCTGAGGAACCTGCTCTTGAAGACCCTGCTTTGAGCAGAGATGCTCTCCAGCCCCAAATATCCTGGGTGATTTTGGTGGGACTTTAGATAATTTTTCACATGGTTTTGAATTTAACTGTATTGAAACATGCATTAATGTGCATTCCTGAGACGTAGCACTAGTGGGGAAATGGTTGATAAAGCCATGGAGTAAAACTGGGAAATTTTTCAATTATATTTGATGCAACTCCAAGCCTGGTGCGGAAATTAATTTATTTTTTTATGGATTTCTCTGCATGAGCTCCTTAAGTCCTCTGTTTACCAGTGGGGCTGTTATGTTCATACTTGTTTTCTCCCTATCAAAACCACACACCTTCTTTATTTAATTTATTGCACCAATTCCTGAAATTGTGCAACTCCTGTGGATTCTTTCTAAAGCCTTCAGACAGAAGACATCCAACAGGGGAAAAAGAAAAGCCAAAGGAAAAACACCCTTCTCACAGGGGAAGAACCTGAAGTCTTACACACATGGCTTCCAATTTTTGGCAGCTGCAACCCCCAAATTTGCATATTCTGATATGGATAATTTTGATAGAAATTTGGAATGAGCATCCTTGATGTCCCCCAACACCGAGTTTCCAGAGGAAAATATTGCCTGTTGCATCCTTAGCAAAAGAAGGCCTTTAAGATGGGTAAAATCTTAAGACACTGAGTGCTGGGAAGGGATGGAGGCTGAGGGAAGGGGAAGATGGACATGGAGAGGATCTAAAAAGAGAGAGGGAACCAGAGGGTAGAAGTTGGGTGGCCTGGCCATCAGTGCACAGGCAGCACTGGTGGTGTTTCTGCACCAAAGGCCACCACCTGCCCCATCTTCTGCTCCACGTGTCCCATCCATCCCACATTTCAGTAAATTCAGGCAAAAAACTCCAGCTGTCCAGAACACAAAGCCTTCTGCAGCTCAGCCCGTGTTGAGGACAGTTTGGTTAGAGAAAAGACGGAGATGACTCACAGAGGTCTCCTCAGTCTTCTGAAATCTGTTAGACTGACCATGAGGCAGCAGCCTGTCCCTGAGGATAATCCAGTCCTAGAACTGGGACAAAGAACTGGGAATAACGCTGGCAAGAGAACAGACAGGCTCTTCCTGGGGACAAAAGCCAGAACACGCTGATTTATGGCAAGAGGAGCAGGGATTTATTTTTATTATCCAAGCCAATCTGAATCACTGTAGAGGTAAGAGCTCAAAAATACAGACCAGGCCCGTGTCCTTTCTTGGTTTAATTGCAGTCACTCCAAGAGGATTTTGTTTGAACAAGGATGCCTGATGTTATGCCTACACTGAAAAGAGGAAAAAATGTTTCCATTTCAGTTTGGTCAAGCCCCATGTGCTAACCTGGGCTAAAATAGAGGTGAAAAGACTGCAGGAACAGGAGAGGGATGGACTGGGTCAGATCAAAGGTCCTCATGTGCTCGGGGAGGAACACCCAAGCATAGGAAGCTGTGACTAATTCCCACACCATATCCAGCCCTCAGAAACCCACAGCTTTAGGAAGGTTTGAACTCACAGGGCCCAACCTGGACATGTGTATGAGTCTCTGGTGGGCCAACCCTTCATAGGACAGCTGAGCCTCCACAACATCCCACAGAAATGAGCTCCTGGGCTGGAGAATGGACTGTGGGACAAATTACTGCTCCTCAGCTGATTTAAACCTGCTGTGTGGGCACCCCAGCTCCTTCAGGTCAAAGTAACAACCCAGAGGTGATTTGGGTTTAGGCTGAGGTCGAATTAAAATTGGGCAATTTAGTAAGAATCTATCTTGGTTTTTCTTCTTTCTCTTTATCCTTATTTTCATTAGAGTTAATTAATATGAATTGGTTAGCTGGCATTAAAAACATATTTTTCTCTTTCTGCCTTAAATTAAAACAGAATCAGGCTGAATCAAGCCAAGGATCCAAACACGCTCCAGGCTTAAGGAAAGCCCATGCTCCAATCTAAACTTTGTGCTTGAAATCAAGGGAGAAGACATTTCGGTTTGGTGAGAAGAGTTTCTTAGTCTACAGAATATTATTCTACCCCATTTTTATCTTATCTGAGCCTACCTGACTGCAACAAGGATGAATGATTGTTTTTCCCAAGGCTCCAATCCCAGTAGTATGCATCCCTTCATTTTTCTTTCTTTTTCCTAAAGATTTTTGGCAAATAATTTCCATCTCTGGCTTCTCACACCCTATTTTGAATAGGAGGGCTCAGGACATGCCTGGCTGCACAAAGGGGTCACCCTCCAGGTTACTGATTAGGAAATAGTCAGGTTTGTCAACATCTGGCCCTGACAAACTTCGAAAATATAAATACAGATGGTTTTATTTAAAAGGTAAAAGGTCCAAATTCAGCTTCAAGGATGAAGCTTGTTTTCTTTCCAATCTCATTTTTTTTTTCCCTGGATGTTTGGTACGTTCTGTTCCACTGCTACAAAGTGTAATCACATTTATATAATAAAACATGGTTAAGAAGTGGAAGCATAAACTAGAAGTTCTTTCATTTTGAGACTTATTTGAGAGATTTCGCGCCCAAACTGGGTAGAATTCATATATGTCAAGTATTTCTTAGAGTTTATTCCCATGATAAAAGGGAACACAAGCATCAGTGAAGCAGAATAAAGAGAATAACCTCTCTAACTGCTACATCTGTGGACCAGAAAATTAATTCCCTTCCTACAGAGTTTGGCTCTGAAGTGCTGCAGCTGAACCTCTCTTTGCATGAGCTCTGATCCTGTTTAATTGCACAGGACCTCAAGTGCAGATCCCATTTGAGCAGTTCTTGCCCAGGTAGAGATTTTTTACCCTGGAAAATATAAATCCAAGCCTTTACAGTACATCTCCATAACTTTTCTCCGCATAAAAGTTCACAGACAGGCGGCAGGGTCCTGAATTACCAAAGAAAATTGCACAATAAATTCTGCATGACAAGAGCCAACTCTCCACCAAACCCCTGCAATTCAGGCCAACATAACCCACGGGGATAACCCAACACAGGGCTCTGGACAAACCCTGTGATCAGGCACCTGAACCTCAGCAAACCACCAGGGTCCATCTCGGCCCTGACACTTCCAGTGACCTCTGGATGCTGCTGCTTTAAAAATAACATCTCAGGCAATCTTCGTGCCCCGGGGCTAACAACCCAATAAACCCACATCTTGTCATTGCTTCCTGTTTTGCTGAGGCTTCTCCTCTCTCTCTCCCTGGCAAAAGCAAAGGGATTCAGTCGCTCTGTGGAGCCTGTGCTGAGTACGGCAGGAGCAGGGGTTTGCTGGGAAAAGGGGCTTGGGGAGAAGCACAGAATCAGCATGGCGAAGGCAAAAGGGCTGGACTGAGAACATTGTTTTCACCAAGAGAGGTGAAAAAATGCGGCATTCCTCAGCTAAGAGCTAGATAATGCCCCTAGCAAGGCACCAGCGAGCCTGGAGCAGAGACACAGTTCTGGAGATTTGTATCCTGGGAGTCTGGCTGTGACCCTGCGTGGTGTTCAGATCTGTAACAGGGCTGAGTGTGGTGGAGACAAAACCCCTTTAACATGAATGTGGAGCTAATTAAAACATCCTGCTTTGTTTTATCAGTTCAGAGTTGGGTCTTTGGGTAGACCCTTGAGCCTGCTCTGGGTGGTGTTTGTGCTCAGGACTTGGACAAAGGAACAAGGAGAGAACTCGTAAAAGGCTGAGCTTGTGTTGCAGTAGGAAGGGTTTACCGGCCAAGATTAAATTCCGAATATTCTTGGAAAACTGCTAAAACAAAAATCACCAAACTGCACAAAGAAGAGCAAAGAAAGAAGGGAAAACCAAATGTGAGTAGGGGGCTGGGAACTGGGGCTGGAGAGGATGAGAAGATGGGAAAGGTGGTGGGAATAAACTCGAAGGGAAGCAGAAGAGAACAGCTGGGGAAAAAAAGAACCAAACCAGTTTTGGAAAACACAGTGTACGAACAAGAATTTTTTGTCTAACCTAGAAAAGCAGCAACAGGAGATGGGAAATGTGTGTTCACAGCTAAACACATAAAGATCATAAAAGATCATTAAATAATGATAAAGACCAGTATCTAGGAAAAGGCAGCCAGCAGNCCAGCAGCTCTCCAGGAATGCTGCAAGGAGCACATGAGGCCTTTGGCTTTATTTGCAACAAATACCTTGAACGTGTCTTCAGATTTAAGCACTCTGTGAACTTGTTATTTGTTAGGATTTCTTTTTCCCTTCTTGGCGTGAAACATCCTGAAGG
>VYZQ01032980.1:12533-24173 GCA_013400655.1 Mystacornis crossleyi | reverse complement strand
TTTTGAGGTATTTATTCAAATACTGTTTTGTAGTTGGGGCAAGCCTGGTATGCGGAGAGAAAAAAAAAAACAAACAAACTTGGTGGTTTTTTCCCCTGCATGTATCATGGCTGCATCAGTGCAATGTCTCTGATTTAGACTTTAATCAAGAGCCGTGAATTTTAATTAAGTAAAAGTAAAGGATGCATTTGAAGTTGCTCACTACAGAGAGAGTTAGTTTGCGTAAATAAATCTAGTGTGAAGGCAGAATAAAAATTTCCCTTCAGTATCTTTCATGTCAGTATCTTGTTTGGGTGCCAAGTATGAGAAGGTGGATTCTGCCACTGGTGCTCCTGCCCTTGGCTCATTGGCTGCAAAACATCCCCTTCCTTGGCCACCAGCTCCCCATGTATCCTGTGGAAAATCACTTAAGCAAATCCTACATTTCTCCTTTTCCAATCCATTTCCAAGATGGTAATACTGTTACTAATTATACCCTGGTGGCATTAAGTTAGGGCCTAGAGTGCCCTGAGGTGAAAGGCTCAGAGCCATGTATTATTTATTGACTATTGTCATGCAGAGGGTTGTTCCCCAAGGCTTGAACAGAGATTATCAGTTTACTAAACGGCTGTTCTGATGGTAATAATTCTCAACTTCAGCTATCAGCTTTGACATCTGATGAACGGTAGCTCAGGGAAGAGAGACTTCTCATTTCATTAACAATCTTCCAGGGCATGCTGGCTTCAAAAAATTACTCAGTCTTTGAACAGAAGANGATGATCTCTTATCCCTGACAGTGTGCTTGGGCACTCTGCTCTATGAAGGCTGAACCTGGCAGGTGTTTTTTTTTAAGCAAATCCTTACACTTATTCCCAAAGTACAATTTGTACATTCTTCATATGATAGGAAAACTTCCATTGCCTTCTTTAAATCTTGTGCATATAGTGAATTGATGACTCTTACCTGTGATGTCGTGTATATGGTCTTATGTCTAAATGAGGTATCAGAGAAAGAAATGTCTGTGTCTCTGGAGAAAACCAAACAAAAAAAGCAAACAACCCCCACCCAGCCCCTCTTCTACAGAAATATGTGATTTACAGCGAGGAAACGTACTCTTCCCATAGACATGATTGCAGCCTTGACGTTGGATTTCATCACTTCAAAATCCTAAGTATCACTGCTTAAAGCTGCTGCAGTTGGAGTTATTTTGCAGCTATCAGCAAAGCTGAAAAGCTGATAGATGAGTTTTTTGCTTGCCTGTGCTCTGCATATGGATTGTTGCTCTGCTCAGGACTGGTAGGGTTTTACATCTGGTGCAGGTATCAGAATGCTGCAGCTCTGTCAGGGTTGTGAGTTTTCAATTGATCTCACCTGCATGAATACCAATGTGAAACAAAGCCATATGTATATGTATATATATGTATATATATTTCACTTTCTCCTTTCCAGGTCAACGGTGACATCCCACCTCGATTAAAAAAGAGTGCCCATGAAATAATCCTGGATTTCATCCGATCGCGACCTCCATTAAATCCTGTATGTAATCCAGTGGGCTTCATACCTCACAAGTGTTTTTTAAAGCATCTTTGGTTCCAACAAATATGTAAATATGAAATTTTCTGCCTGGGCTTTCAAAAATATTGTCTTCTGTATATAGAACAGGATCCCTTAAAAGAACAGTGTGTAATATACTGCACATACCAATTAACAGCTGTTATTGCCAGCAGCCCTTTATCTCTGGGAAACCATGACGCATAAAACCCTCTTTAATTTATGTTGAGGTTTGAAATTGAGTGCATGTAAAATCACATTACAGCATTCCACTTTTTTTTCCAAAAATGTGTGAAATCTACTTTCAAGGAAGCACTTTCTAATGTAAATATGATTGTCTCTGTATCCCAAGGCCTCGGCAAGGAAACTGAAACCAACCCCACCACGGCCCCGCAGCCTCCATGAAAGGATCCTGGAGGAGATCAAGGCAGAGAGGAAGTTACGTCCAGTCTCCCCTGATGAGATAAGGCGTAGCAGGCTGGGTGAGTACATGGCGAGTTTTTACCTGCAGCATCCACAGAAAACTTCCCACATAAGAAGCAGCAATTTTAGCCACATCTGTGCAGATCTCATGGAAGATAAAATTATTCCTTCAGAAAAACAAAGAACCTCCAGGCTTTTCTGTGGTTATGCCGTCTTTGTGCTTAGTTATATTTTAAAATATGAAACTGAATTATTCAGCTTGATTTCATTCAAGTTTTTAGTGTAAGTATTAGATAAATGGAATGGTATTGTGTGTTGCACATGACAGTTAATGTTAGATTTGCTCAGAATGGAACAGGTCTTGCTTGTCTCTAGTACAGTATACCTTGCCTATCTGCAAGTATTCTTTACATGTCGATTTTTAATTAATTTATTCTCTTTGTTTCCTGTTGTTAACATCATCAACTTCTTTATTTTAATTTAAAATTGGCTTTTATTTTGTTTACTGAATCTGTTGCATTTATTTTGAATCTAAATCTTTGTTTCCTNGGTTTTGAAGTGCTTGATGGAGTTTGGGGAATGCTTGGGTGTGTTTGTAAAGGCACGATGCTTTGAATTTTGGTTTTTTTGGGCCTTCCAGTTTCTGGTTTGGATTCAGTTGATGTTTGCTGTATCAATTAACATTTCTCACAGGCCTAGACTTTTTTCCAAATGTAGGAAGCTTATAAAAATGTGGAACAATTCCTTACTTTTCTTTCAAACATTCAGTTTCGGTGTTTTAAATGTTCTCCATCTGGGAACTCTCGTGTTGTCTCAGGGGCAGCAAACTTGATCCAATAAATCTTTACAATTTCTAACTGATATAAATGGCATCAAACCCAGTTAGTAAACAGTTTCTAAAACGGATGTTAAATTTTGAACCACCACTGCTTAGGACTTCTGGACTGATTTCAAGGCATCGCCTCCAGTGAGGGATACCTGTCTTCCACTAATTTTTCACTTTTTAAAAAATCATTAAATTTTTTGTGTTTTGGAACTGGGGTAATTTAAATCCAGTGAATTGATTGGATTAAATGCCACATTAATTGAGGTGTAAAAGTGGATGCATGCAAGCTTTTTTCCAAGTACATATTAACTGCTGGCATGAAGAACTAAAAAGACTAAAGGNATTTTGTTTACTGAATCTGTTGCATTTATTTTGAATCTAAATCTTTGTTTCCTTTTCCAAGTTATGGAAAATGTGTTTGTAGGTCTTTTTATAGGAAAATAATTCAGACCTGCACTGCAAAGCATTTCATTTCTGCAGTGTATTTTCAGCCAACCACGATGAAATGATATGAATACTATGCTATGCAGCAGCCACCAGTTTGCAATAGTTCAGTGGTTCTGGTGGGAACAGCATGNCAATAAATCTTTACAATTTCTAACTGATATAAATGGCATCAAACCCAGTTAGTAAACAGTTTCTAAAACGGATGTTAAATTTTGAACCACCACTGCTTAGGACTTCTGGACTGATTTCAAGGCATCGCCTCCAGTGAGGGATACCTGTCTTCCACTAATTTTTCACTTTTTAAAAAATCATTAAATTTTTTGTGTTTTGGAACTGGGGTAATTTAAATCCAGTGAATTGATTGGATTAAATGCCACATTAATTGAGGTGTAAAAGTGGATGCATGCAAGCTTTTTTCCAAGTACATATTAACTGCTGGCATGAAGAACTAAAAAGACTAAAGGCCTTTAAGATAATTTTCCTTATGTTGACATACGAGGTTTTGTTCTTTCTCACAAGTGGAATGATTTACGCCCAAAGTTCCTTTTACAAAAGAATGTGCTTGTGCAGATTGGGAATAGAGTAGCATTAGTGGCATTCAGTGTGGCACAAATAGATCTGCCATACAGTTTAAATGACCACTGAAAGTAATTTAGTGTAACAACATGCAAGGTAATGAAGCTTAAGGATTATAAATCTAAGCAGAAACACCACGTGGGACACTTGCACCATCTGGACAGAAATATTTGTTGCTATTAAAAAGGAGAAAAAACGCAGCACATTACAGTGATGTATTCGGGAGCATGAGGTGTGTTTCACATGTCCCGCAGTTACTCCTTTTGCTCAGTTTATACAGTCAAGAGCACAGCTACACTTGATTGCTGGGGTGAGTGGGGGCTGTACTCTTGCAGTTCCTCCTCTGTGCTAAGAGTGTACCTATGGCATGCGCTCCCCAGCAGCCACAGGCTTTGTCCCTCTGCTCTGCACAACACATGGTACAGATAACATCCTCTCTACCCTGGCCAGTCTCAGGCTGCAGCTTCTTTGCAAATGGAGTTGAACTGCCCTCACAAAGGGAGAGATCTGAGTGGAGGAGTTGGAGTGAGCTTTCAAATGACCTCATAAAATCATCAGCGTAAGCCATCGAAATACAGCCTTGAGGTACATGTCCTTTTAATTAAAAGCATGGATTTGTGACTCAAGCAAGTGGAGCTAATGAAGCTTGGAGAAAACTTTGTTTCATGTTCAGGTTTTATCAGTGTCTCAGCATTGGGTGATAAACACCATTATGCTTTAAGAAATATTTGCCTTTATGCTAAGTTTGGACAGAAATTTAGATACTGTTTCTGTTGCTGTTATCTACGGATGATGTCTAGTTAATGAATACAGAAAAAATTCCCTGACTCCCAAATTTAGCTCTGAGTCAGCCACCTTCTGTACGCACCACTTTAAATTATTCTCATGAGCAAAACTTGTCCCCGTACAACCTTTTTATAAACATCTTTTAGAGCAATGGTAGGTGTGTCTGACAGGCCCTTTCTAGCAGCTTGCAGGTTCATCACCTATCAAGTAAGACACATAAACTGATTCCAGTTTTGATGCATTTTTGCACATTCTTGTCACTGGGCTTGGCCTGCTTATCTGGATTAGCGCACTGAAATTTTGTTTCCAGTTCAAAAATATTTTGAGGGTCTGCTCTCTAAATACACTGTTTAATTGGAAATATAGATAGGTCTTTCCAGAAATGAAGAACATCTGACCACTTTCTTATCTAACAATAAAATCATCAGAGGCCCAGGAAGAAGAGAATAATATTATGGATGCATTCTAAAGGCTAAGTGCACCTAAGGTTTTTAAAAAGAACAGGAATCAGCACAAATCAGATTTTGTTTGGCCTTTTTTTCCATCCTCTTCAAGAAAACTGCTGCTCAAGCTTAGCTTGCGTGTCTCTCTTTATTAGTTTAATTATAATCATTGGAGATTATGCTTAAAAAAATTAGAAGTATCTTTATTTCAGGTCACTGAAACTTGTGTGAAATGTAGCTTTGTGCTTTCAGTTTTTTTCCCAGCTCTTTCTCTCCTCTCTCTCTCTCTTTCCCTTTTCCCTTTTTCTCTTTCATGGTGATTTTATTTTAAAATATTAAAATTTTCAGATATTTGTCTCTTGTTTTGATATTTGATTTATTGAATTCCAAAGATCTTATTTACTAGCAATATAATTGCTCTGTTTGCAAGTTCCATTTATGCTGCTGTAGTTTTCAGACTTTGAGCTTTACTACAGTAAAGCAGTAGTATGTCTGACACATTTTGGATTTAAGCAAGAGAGTCCAAAATGTCTCAAGTGGAGTTAATATTTTGTTTTCGTTATTCCTCTGCTTTTCTAAAAGCTGAATCATTTTCTGTTTTTGTTGTGTTTGTTTCTTTTTTTACAGCAATGCGGCCACTTAGCATGTCTTACAGTTTTGACTTGTCAGGTAAAATGTGCTACACTATTTACACCATGTCACCACTGACGTGGTTATTGTGCTTATTGTGAAATTTGTTCCATTTGTTTGTTGAATTCCCATCTAAGAAAGAAACTTGAAGGGATTCTTCCAAGAGATGGTCAGTGAAAATAAAAAATTTAGATAAATTAGTTATTAATACTTACATGTTCTTGCCACAGAAAGATGCCTTGGTATATCTGCACCTTGGTACATTTCACCTGAAATAGAGTGTATTCATCAGAGTGCTGAAATTCTGCTTAAATAAATAACCAAAATAAGGTGGTCCAGAACTATTCCAGACTCGTAAAAGGATTGCAGAATACAGCATCACCTTCCAGTCTGATTTATTTATTTATAAATCTGACTTTTGTGTCTTTCCACTCACTTTTTGACTAGACCATCTTTTGCAGTACTTCATTTGTCACCAGGATCCTAAAACTAGCTTTGAACTCATCTACCTTTCTAGATTAAATTAAATATACCTATGTATATTAATCTGGAAAGAAACTGTCAGTTCTACAGTGTCTTTACAGTGAAAGCTTTGTAAGCTAGGAAATCAAAGACATTCACTGACAAAAAGGCAAAACTTTCCTTCTTTACTCATTAGCAAAATAAGGTTTGCTGGTAATAGCTGGTGCAGAGGATTCAACAGGTCACCCTTCATCAACTATCTAATATCAATTTTCAGGTTTCCTCTGGTGAGCCATTAGTTAGGGCATGCAGCAACTGTATGAACCCGTTCCCCTTTGGAGACAGCAATGTCAGACAGCCTAGTAGCCAGAAAATAAATTCATTCCTCCCTCATTACGCACTAACTTTCCAGGATGCTCAGGCCCAAAATTTCCATCATTGATGTTGGAAATACTCAACATCAGTCTCAAAGGTTTGTCAGCAGAGGAGATAGCTAGCTCATACCTAATTTCCTCTAGTGACTCCCAAAGAAGTCTCCAAATAAATCTGTGCTTTTTGTACCACCTCCCCTCCTTCCTTTGAGTTACATGTAGAAACATCTCGTTTGGGACTTTTGCAGAGTTCACGTCCTCAGTTTTTCCATGCATCCTTTAGCTTCATCTGGTTATTTTCCCCACAGAAAGGCATCATCTGACTGAAATGCTGGCATATTATGAACTAGAAAGACCATATAGAAGTTTCTGATTACTCTAACTTTAAAAATACAGCAGGTCACAGGTATGGGAACACAGTTCACAGGTGACATATCTGTGAACGTGGCCCCCTGTTCTGACTGAGCCAAGGAAACAGCTTGCCACTGTCAAGAGCGGAGGAGGGACTGTCACTGCTCCCTCTCCTCCCCAGGCTCCCCTCTAAGCATGTGATTTCCCCCTTTCTCTATGCCAGTCCTGCCCATTTATTCACAAGAGGACCTTGTTAAACTCATGTAACCCAGGAACTAATACTTTAAATATTTTTTTACCAGGTTGTTTTTCTGCTCTTGTAGTGATTTAAACCTGCCTGCTATCTGATCAGATGATCAGAGAGCTGTCTGAGGAGGGCAGCTGAGGAGCGTGGGGGAAAGGGAGGCAGGAACAGGCTCTGCCGTCAGAGGCGGTGACAAGCTGTTAATGCAGCTCAAGCCTTTTTGTGAAACCTTACACCCGTGGTGTATGGTACAGCTACTACAGCTGTCTGCTGGGATTCGGATTACATATGTACATGGCATCACATTTTACTCCACTGAAAGCTGCATGGTCTCCAGGGCCTCAGATAGCAGCGTAAACAGGCAAACTTGAGTTTTCAAGAAGTATCCCTATTTTCAGATATGCCAAAAGTTCCTTCAGTTTTGAGAAGATAAACTGAATATGCCAGTGACCAGCTAAAGGGAAATGTTCAGATCTGTCCTTCTGCCTGTGTCTGTCTGCCTCTTCTTTTGCCTTTTATTTCTAAGAATTCTGAGACATCCTCATTTGTTTAAATCCAAACAGTATTTTGTAATCCATTAATTCATAACCATAATATTTTTATTTTGAAGAAGTAGCTTTAGCAATCTGTTCTGTACTTGGATTTGTTGGTTTTGACTGACCACGGAAGAACTCTTCCTGGTTTCTTTATCCATCTCCCAAATGTGATTGGGTTTGTTTTTTCAAGTCATGTGGTTCTCAGCAAGTAGCATCATATGGCGTGACCGAGTGATCTGATAAAGTGTCCTTAGAAGTAAATTCGGGATGATTAAAACATTCCAGTTAGGTAGATGTGAGACACTAGATGAGCAGTACAAGCGAATTAGATGGGTTGGGATATTGATAGTAAGCAGATAAGCAGTAATTTTGGATGCTGTTGCTTTGCGTGCTTTTACTTTTTTCATTATTTTAGAGGCAGAGAGGCTGTACTGTGCTACCATCACTGTTTGCACGCACTTGCTTTTTCACTGCTTTCATTGCTCTCTGCTTGATGGAATTGCTGTCACAAAAAACCCTACAAACCAGCTGAAAGAGAGAAGTGTTTTCTGCTAAGTGCTAAATGATGGGGGCAGGTTTATATTATTCATGCTGCCTGCAATGGGGAGGATGCAGAATCCTGAGAAGACTTTTGCTGGCACCGAGCCGGTGTAGTTGGTGTGTCACAGTGCCCAGCTCCACGTATCTGCCTGCTGTTCTCCTCAAGAGGAGGGGCTCCTGGGGTCTCCTTTTACACTGCTTTTTCCTTCTGGTAGAAGAGAAAGAGCAAGTGGTAGCCACCTGTAGTGAGTTACCTGAGAGGTACTCAGATAACAGCTGAGGACCAGGGCAGTCATTGCCCCTTCGTCTAATAGAAAAATAGCTGTAAAGTAGCTTCATTTCAGTGCAGTGCTGAATGCAGCTCCAAAGATCAGTCATTCCCACTCTTAACACTCAAGTTCTTATCTCAAAGCTGTGTGCATTGCTGCTTTGAAGTTGTTATTTCAGAAAGAGTTTGTATATTTTGGCAGAAAGGGGGAACTGGGAGGTGTGCAGGGAGAGAAGAAAAAGGAAACTGAAACGTTTAACACCGAATTTCATGGAGATTATTACTTTTACATTATGTTTGCCTCAGACCAGTGGGAGGAAGCAATGCAAACACAGCAAAAGACTGATTTATTAGTTCTCAGGTTTGAGTTCAACATCTGAAGTCCACTGAAAGGAACACATCTCTGTTACCTTTATTCATTATGTTTATTTCCCAATGTATTATCAGCATAATAGCCAGCAAAAAGCAAACTTACATTAATTCTGCAAATCCATTTTAGCCTTCTTTTAAACTCAGTGTAAAAAATTATAATCCTAAGGAGTACATTTCCTGTATAGAACAAAATTCAGGTTTCTGTCATCACTGTCGGCCGAGGAGAGCTGGTTAGGAAGCAGACAGCATATGGTTACATGACTGCTGAGGTTTGTGTGTGATTTGTGGTCTGCTTAATTCCTTGTTTCTCAAGAGACATAATCTTACATGCAAATAAAGGCACATTTCATATTATCCTACAGTGGGGGTTTTCTGTCTCCCCCTTCCTAAGGCTGGTCAGGGAAGCCCAACTCAAGGATCCAGTAATCAAATCAAGGCCTTGACTTCTTTCATTGCCTGACAGCTTAGAGAAAAACTCAAAAGAAACCAAACACATTCATCCATTTTGCAGGTACTGTTCACTGTACTTGCTGCCTGAAAACACAGAGAAATGACACTCCTCCGACGTGTCTGACTCTCTAATAAATTCTTAACCCCAGGCTACTGCTCACACAAGCCTTTTTTAATATCACTGGAATAATTTTCAAAACATTTAAACGTTCTGTGAACCTAGAGATTGTAAACTACTATCCATTTTTTAAAAAATAAATTTCGGTTTTGTTTCTAAGAATTGTCCATTGATTTCTTCTGCCATGTTCACAATTATAAGATTTAGTCTATTTGTTGTTTCTGACTTGTTTATCCTGATTAATGTTATCTTGTTTATGATGATGTACGATTATTTTTGTCATCTGCTAATGTTTCTGTTTCCCGAACAGATCGCTAAAATAGCTTAAACAAACTAATCGGTTTTTGGTCTATGTCTGCTAACAGATTCTGGTTTTAGTTTTGGAACAAGGTATTTTTCTTGAAATCTGTTCGCTGAAACTCAAGTGTCATAATCTTTTCCTTAAATTATGATAATCCATTTATTCACATGTATTCAGTGCTCTAAGTGCAAGAATGATAAACTGAACTTGATTGACCAAATGGATTTTATAGATTGAACTGTTTTCTAATTTTATTCTTTTTTTACTATTGTTCTTTAGTACTTGCAAGTTGTAAAAGCTCCCTGTTTTTTTTTTCTCTAGAGGAAAGAATGGTGATAAATGACATTTCCTACTGAAGAAAGCTTGAAAACAAGTACTGTGTTGGATTGTCTTCTTGATTCACCTAAAATTTCTGTGGTATTTCAAGAAGACTTGAGTCAACAAATGAGTGACTCAGCAGTATGTATGAACAACTGATGTATGCCTGACTTTAAATACAGCTGGTTTAGGCTTCATAGATAGTGATTGGCTACATAAATTACGTTCAAAATGGACGAGAGATTTCCATTTCTGAGGCCTGAAGAAATTGAGCCTAAATTTCTAGGGGGGAAAAAAAAGCTCAAGTAATCAAACAAACAGCACCCAAAACCAATTTATGATGTGAAAATATGTTTTATCACCTGCCGTAGGGGATGTCTGGTGGTGTCCCCCCTTTTTTCCTTTCCCCAGACCTATTGTGTGTTTTACTTTTTAACAGGAAGGCAATGCTGTTGGCCTTCCCATTGTTTATTCTGCCAGTGAGTGCAGCAGTGCTTACAGGCCATTCTTCACCCTCCCTACCGTCAGGCAGGGGAGTCCCCACCCCGGAGGGTTAGGGGAGAAGGGGCACCACCTTTGGCTGTTGTGTGAGTGGTGCTGGGGCTGCTTCCTTGGACAGTCTGCTCAGGAACCACCCTGCGCCATCCAAAGACAAATCAAAGGTTTTTCTCTTGCTTACTTGGGAAACCCAGAACTTCTTCAGTCAACTACACGCCAGGTAGTTATGAGGTCTCAAGAAGTGGCATTGGCAGCAGGGAGGGGAGGCAGTTTGGGTTTTGTTTTCCTGCTGTCCCTTTCTGGGATTGCGTTGAGCTGTTGTTAGAGCAGGAATGCATTTGATGTGGGGGACGCCCATGCTGTACTCACCAAAATCTAGGAGGAAAAAAACCCCATGACCTATAAGCCATTGTGGTAGTCATGACACCCATGAGCAAAGCCTTTGAAGATAGGAACTAAGGGTTAGAGAGTCTAAGTCTTTGATTGCAGCTCTTTGTAGGGAGGACCTGAAGGCAGTAATAACACTTTAGTGCACAGATTCATAGGCCTGGAATGTCACCTTGACTTTAATAGCCCAAATGATTGCCTTTTCTTACACTCCCAGTTGAAGGTATGATTTATAGAGAAACAATAATGCACCCCCTCTCCTTTTTAGGTCAGTTTCCAGCATTTAACAATAACCTGGATAATTCTTTATAATAAATATTAATTTAACTTACTCCTTGTCTTCATTTATTTCAATAGCTGCTGTGGTGACAGTGTTGTTAAACAGACCTACTGCTGTAGCTGTGCTTTGTGCAGTCTGTAGTTTTGATTTACCTGGTGCAAGGATAGTTTTATCCATGCAAATAGTGTTGTAGCAGAAGTGACTGTCTGTTCATACCAGGGCAACTATGTAAGTCACTCCAAGTGATGTGTGAGGACTTACATTGTTGGCACTGTGAATATCTGCGTGATATCATTTCTCTGTCGTAGTCCTTCCAGTAACCTAAAGTACCAGTCATTTGACCTTCTGTGCTTCTTTTCACCATGTATAAAANCCTAACAGCTGTTAAATAAAGAGCAGCAGCTGTGCCAGAGGGGTTGCAGTTTGGTGCAAATGTCAGTGCATTAGTTTGCTGTATAAGATTGGGAACTAACACCCAAAAAT
>VYZQ01032978.1:9658-28690 GCA_013400655.1 Mystacornis crossleyi | reverse complement strand
TACAGTCCTGAAAAATGAGTTAAGTAGCAAGGATAGAAGATGCGAACCTGAAATTAGGAAGAATGCAGGTGGAAAGAATTTGCTGCTATGCAGTCATGTTGTGACAGTGCACTAGCAGAATTACTGGCAAACATGAGATCAAGTGTGGGCAAATGGAGAAGATGAGCTGTGGTCTCCACTGACTTGGGAACTCTTATAGATGTCCAGGTGCTGACCATATGCATGCATGAAGGGGACACACATCCAGCTCCATCTCCCTTGCTTGCCATCAGCACCCCAGGCTGCAAACACTTGTCCGGGAGTGAGTGCTGAAAGAGGGACCTGGCTGTTAGGGAGCTGCTGTTCTTGGATGAAGTAGTAGCAAGGATTGTTCCTCATCTGTGTGATGGTGTTTGGATGTGAAGTAAAGAATTCATTAAATAAATAAATGGATACCGAAGTGCTTAAGGAAGGACTGAGAAAGTCAGAACTGATGGGAATAGTAATTCAGGAACTGCTCAGANGGAGTGAGTGCTGAAAGAGGGAGCTGCTGTTCTTGGATGAAGTAGTAGCAAGGATTGTTCCTCATCTGTGTGATGGTGTTTGGATGTGAAGTAAAGAATTCATTAAATAAATAAATGGATACCGAAGTGCTTAAGGAAGGACTGAGAAAGTCAGAACTGATGGGAATAGTAATTCAGGAACTGCTCAGACATTTAGTGATGAGGCTATAGCTAATTGGTTCAGGAAATTGAGATCAAAGAGAAACTATTTGCATGCTTGTATACTACGGTAATTATCCCAGATGTGTGACAGGAAATGGTGTTTCAGAGAGAACAGCAACACCCTGGAATCATAGTCCAGATTTGAAATATACCTGTAATTAAAGGGAGAGAGAGAGAGTAAGAAGTAAAGTGAAGTTGATGGTATTAGATTAAACATCAGGGATACTAGAGTGGACTGAAAAAAAATAAAACCTTTGGATAAGATGTATCTGGATGTGATGTAACATCATATTTAGGGAAACATTAAGAAAATAATTATTGTGTATTAATTTTAGGATTCTGCTGTGGGTACCCAGAGTTAGGTTAGAGGTTGTCTTTCATATGTGGGACTAACTTTTTAGTATAATTCGAATAAATGTGCTATGTAGAAAGAATAATCATGCTGCTCTAAGAAATAGCCATAACCACTTTATGTGGTTTTCAAATACCTTATTTTATTTTCTTTAATATATTTTAGTCACGGAGTGTGGACAAGCAACACGCTGTACTCAACTATGATGCCTCTACAGATCAACACTTGGTGAAGGATTTGGGCAGCTTGAATGGGGTGAGTTAACATCAGAAACAGATAGCTCCTCATAGTGTTCTGTATCTTTGTTTTGGGATTTCTTCAAGCAGTTATTAATTGTACATTGATACCTTTTTAATGCAAGACTGGAAATGGGGGAACATTCAAATGGAAAGTGTTGTCTTTGCAGGGGTTTTCCACTGCATGTTGTTTAAAGGGCTGCAGTTAATTCCAGTAATAAGAGGCCTTGGCAGTAGGAGAAAAGGTCAGAACAATAAAAAGGAGTATGTTATACATCTGTCTTTCAGAATTGTAAAAAAAAAAAAAATAGAATCTTGAATATACTGTATAAAAACCACAACATATTTCAATCTCTAAAATGTATGGTTATGATACGGATTTTATTTCATGTGCTATTCCTTTTTCTCCTGTTATAATAGAGAAAAGAATGTTAAACTCTGCTTCATATGTGGAAAAAAGTATGCAATAACAATGTTGTATGAAAATCTATTTAACTAACTTAGTTTTTCAGAATCATTTTTATTAAAAATCTCTATGAATAATTTGTGTCAAGTAATTGCAAACTAATATAGGAAAAATCCAAAGTTATGGGAAAAGTAAAATTTCATGTGACATTTTATGTTTTAAGGCTGTTTTAGGAATTGCATATTCAGTAGCAGAATATTGCATATTCTAGCTAAGTATCACTTTTTATAAAAGCTTTTGATATTATAGCAAATTATTAAGAATATAGTAACTTTGTCATAATTTTGTAGCCCTTTCGATACTTCTTTATGAACTGTATATTTGCACTAGTTATGGTTGCTTTTTAGAACTTCAAATGTTTGGCTCTGCTATGAATATGTACAGAATGAAATCATGAGTTCATCTGTGACTGCTTATTTGAATAATACTTAGAAAGCTACTGATAGTGAATAGTTTTGTCAAATGCTTAAATAAATAGAAGATGAAGAAGAAGTTACTGCCTTTTGATCTTGCAGTGCATTTCAAAATAAAACTCTGTCACTGTCTCTATTAGCTTTTCTGAGTTTTAAGGAAACTAACTCAGCCTTCCAAAGAGTAAGAGTCTCAACTCCACGTGAAACCACTGAAGAGCTATATCCTTTGAACAGTTGTAGACACACAAGGACTTTGGTCCTTAAATATTTAATATACCTCTGTATTTTCAAAGTCAGTGTGCTGTTTCAAGCCAGTGCTGAAAAATAAGTTCAGCACGTAGAATTTTTTTGCTGAGCCATTTGATTTCATTCCCTAATTCTGTAACTCCTGTAGTTGGTAGGCATACTTTCAGATTTTCGTTGCCTTGTCACAAAACTGGAATTTAATAGAAATATATGTTGAGGCCTTCATTCAACTCCTTTTTTTGCCTTTGATAAAGAGCTTTCAGTGATTTGCTTCACTTGATCTAATTCATTCTCAAGTTTGAGGTGAAGCTTCAGTTGCTTTAGAGCTGTTTACTCAGAGACATCAAAGGAGCTCTTTCTTCCCACTGTTTTGGGACAAGGAACATCAGCTCTCAGGAGTTCAGTCCTTGCTCTTTGTCTTCACAGTGTTTTCCTTACTATCACTTTCCCACTGTGCTTTTCTTTGATACCTCTGCCTACCTGGTTTCAGGTTACAGGAGAAAACACATTATTTTTGTAACACCATACTTGATTGCTTGGCAGAACAATGCCTCAGTACCATATGGTGAACTAGGTAATAATTCTAGTCTAGCTGCTGTTTTCACTGAGAACACCACCTCCCTAGCAGCCCAGTCTCTTCTAGTGCTTCAGCAGCTTCTACCCTCTCTTACTTTGCATGCTTCATCAAAAGATTTATTTTGCATCTCTCCATTTGGTCTCATCTCTTTTGAGAACAGATATGTACTTTTCTTAGTATACAGGACTACTCTGTTCCTGGTGTAATGCACTTTAACCACTCAAGATAGTTCAGAGTTTAAAGGTAGATGGCTAATACCAATGCTCTTGATTGGAGCGTTATGAGTGTTATAATTTCACAAGCTGAACTGTAATTACACCTGATGCCCTAATGCCTGAATATTCTTATATGTATGGTTGATTCATACTCAGTTCAGTGAGAAGTTTACAGGAGTCTTTTTCCTAGTTTTCTAAATCTAGAAGTCTTTATCCTGGACATCTAGATTTGAAAATAAAGCAAAAGTAAATTTTAATCAGTTTTACATGAAGTAAAATTTTATTTCTGATAGTCTATTGTGACTCATTCTGGACAGTCCTGTTTTTCTTTTTTTTTCCATATGAAAAAGATGAAGGAATTTCTCTTTTCTGAAGAAAAAGTGTGCTAGTATGTAATTATTATTTCCGTAGTATCAGTAGAATTCAACTGTACTTTCTCCTTTGACTTATGAACTCAAAAACATACCAGAAGAAGTATTTAAAATCCATGACCTTCCTGAATTACATTCTTCTCAGGAATATTTACAGGATAGCACCTTTCACACTGATGTTTCAGAACTGGATTGTGAAAAGCTTAGCAAACTTTATGAGGCTTTAAGACAGTCTTCTCTCACTATTGGAGGAATAAACTTTAGAAATCATGTGAATGGAATGATTTAAAGGGGAAAAGGATTCCTTATTTACACAGTAACTAGCTTTTTCAAGCTAGCTTTGTCTTGCATCCCAAAGCATGTTATGAGATTTTAAAGCTCCAGTGGCGAAGTAACTAAGACTTGGCTGTTTTTTGCTGTCAGTTCAGTCATGAACACGAGGATGTCAGTAACCTGCACACACAGCCTTTGGAGTTCTCTGTGTTGGGTATGCTGCATGCACATGAATTTCAGAACTCTGACCTCCGAGGAAAAGTGCATACATTCATATATACATACATGTCTGCAAGGTGGCCTAAATTTTGTTGGTTCACTAAAATTCAGATTGCCTTGAGGATAGTCTTCACATGGGTTTTTGCCCTGGACTCTCAAAATATTAAAGTGAAATAAATATGCCTGAAACGTTACTGAAAGTTTCATGCTTACAGACCAGTAAATAGTTGTACCTTTTATTCTTATTTCCCATGGAAGATATTTTATATGAAGTAGGTAAACAATTTTTAAAATAATGAAATAATCATTGTTTTCCTTTAGAAAAAGAAAATTAAATGGAAGATCCCCCCCTACTATTTTGGGGAAGGAGATTGTTTCTCTCTAACCACAGTTCATTTAATACTAGACTTATATGAGCAATAGAACCATTCAAAAATTCAGGTTCTTGGCTTATTTAATTAGTCAAGTTTTTTGAACTTCAAAGTGCTTGTAAAATTGCATATTTCAACCACTTCTTTGTTTAGAAACATGTACATGTTGTTGTTGTAGAATTTGTAAGTTAGAAGTAGAATGATCCTGTAGGGTTGCAATATACTGAATTCTTACCACTGATTTTTGGTGTTGCTAAGATGCACTAACTTGGTCCATGTTTTCCTTAAGTCCTTTGACAATGGTTAGAAATAAGCTGCGTCAGAACTCTCATTTCCAATGCTAAATGCTGTACGAATATGATGATAAATCAATTCTGGCAGTTAATTGGGTTTGAAAAAGCAAATAAAAAGAAAAATAGTAAGTGGAGGTGCTAATTCAAGGGAACATTAATCAACACTGTCATGAATATTGCTAACGATTAAACGTGCAAGGAATTTTTCAAGGCCAGTGTGCAACTTGGTTAGCAACTGGTGTTTAACCTTTCTTCTGACATAGTTTGTTAAGTATCTGGCAATTTGAGCTTATAGTTTCCTTGTGAATCACCAGTAGAAAATTTGTGGTGCTTAAAACTTTCTTATGAAATTATTTAAGTGATCTAATTTATTGTTTTGGAATTTAATAGTATTTCTTTCTGTCCTCATTTCTTTTTGTAGACATTTGTGAATGATGTGAGAATTCCAGAACAGACATACACCATTCTGAAGTTAGAAGATAAATTGAGATTTGGATATGATATCCTTGCCATGAAAATGCACAGTGTCGGGACACACTTTTCTTGTTAGAAGTATAGTTGTGAAGGGTTCTCATTACTACAAAAATGCTTATATTAGAGAAAATCTCAGGGTTTAGAATATTTTACCTTGATCTCAACTATTGATAAGGTACATTACATTGTCTGTTGCTGCAAGAAACCTCAACTTTCAGTTACAATTTAGAACATAATGTGTATCTTCTGTGTTGCTAAAAAGTGCTACTTTTCTTTGAGGCAAATACACAAACATTTGTATCATATGCAATTGTATACCAGCAGATAAGGTAAGATTACAATTAATTATTCAGCAAACTACTGAATGGAAAAAAATTACTTGCATTGTTACAACACTAAGGTAGCCACTCAATGTTCTGTTTACAAGTAGTAAGTAACTTCGTTTGCTTTGATGAGTATTGTAGTGCATGGTATCCTAACAGTGACATATTTTAAAAGCCATCACCATTCTAATGGCATAATAGGCTGCACAATTGTTGCTTTTCTGTAAAATCCTCTTGTGAATTCAGATTTTTTTCAGTATTTTCCTTATCATTTCCTACATACTAATCTTTTTACTGTGGTCAGGGGGGAGATGAGGGTCCCTGAAGAAGCACTTAAGGTAACAATATGCAGTTCCTGGATGTTTTTCTGTCATTGTGTAGTTATTATAGCATAGGGATTTTTTTTCCCACTCTTTGAGGGTTTGTGTTTTTTTCTCTGTTTAATGTCATGTAGCATGAAAAATTCACAAGCCAGCTCCAGTTATCCCAAAAATCTTCAGAGGCAGAAGGATCGAAACAAAGCAGTTCCAAAAGTGCAGAATCCAAGGTAACAGACTCCACAGCTGAAGTGCACCACAAAACAACAGAAGCACTGAAATCTGAAGAAAAATCAATGGGTAAGGTTCATTTTTTTTGTTGCAGAAGCACAAACACTTGGAAAGGATGATAATTTGCTTCAGTAGGATGCTTGTAAAATTCTGGACGTAGTAAAAATTCTGCATGTGTGAACTTTTTATCCATACTTCAGGGGTAAATAATTTTTGGAATTTAATTTCTACCTTTTTTACAGTAACAGCCACATGTTAAGAAAACTTTTAAAGAGAGATTTAATTGGCATTTACAAGATTTTTGCATGTCTCTTTCCCAAAATCATAAACTTGCAGCATTTGTGGCAGGAAATGTCTGTTTTTTGCAGTTTAACTGAAAGTATTTGTTCAGAAGCATATTGTACTTTTTACCATCACCATTACCAAGAGCACTCTTTTCTTTCGTTGATTTGGGGTTTTTTTCCTCTTTAAATGGATGGGAGTTTTGTTTCTTTGTTCTATATCTCCCAGCATTCATTGTTAAATGTGTCAGGGTATAACCTAAGTGTTCTGTTGTGGTTTAAAGGTTTGTAGATACTGTAGCTTCAGCCTTGTTTCTACATCATCTTTCATATTTATTTAATGTGTCGTGGTGGCTCTGCTGTGGGTAACTTCGTCTGGGCTGTACTGCATCCATCTCTCGGCCCCCAGTGGGAAGGATTTGGACCTGCTGGAGTGAGGCCAGAGGAGGGCCAAAAAGATGAGCAGAGGGCTGGAGCAGACAGGCTGCGAGATAGAGTTGTTCAGCCTAGAGAAGAAAAGGCTCCCAGGAGACCTCACAGCAGCCTTTCAGTACCTAAAAGGAGCTTGTAAAAAAAGAGAGAGAGTATATTTTACACAGGCAGATTGTGATAAAGGACTAGATCTAATGGTTTTAAACTGAGAGAGATTTTGATTAGATGCTAGGAAGAAATTTTTTTACTGTGAGAGTCATGAGCCACTTGAACAGGTTGTCCAGAAAGTTTGTCGATGTCCCATCCCTGGAAGTGTCCNGTATATTTTACACAGGCAGATTGTGATAAAGGACTAGATCTAATGGTTTTAAACTGAGAGAGATTTTGATTAGATGCTAGGAAGAAATTTTTTTACTGTGAGAGTCATGAGCCACTTGAACAGGTTGTCCAGAAAGTTGGTCGATGTCCCATCCCTGGAAGTGTCCAAGGCTTCAAACAAACTGGTCTAGCAAAAGATGTTCCTGCCCATAGCAGGTCCCTTCCAACCCAAACCATTCTCTGATTCTATGATGAACTTCAGCATGAAGCTTGCTGAAGTGTAGCGGAGATAACCACAAGAATGAGAAAGGGGTCACGTATTGCTGTTTCCTTAATATGGAACTATTTAGGTCTAAGTCAAGGCTGTACAGTTTCATTTAGTTTTCATCTGTTTGTCCAGAAGACTCACTTCAAAGAATTCTCATTCTGTGGTATACCTGATTAACCTGTTTGTTTTGTTGTCTAATCCAGCATCCTGTTAAGCATACATACAGAGTAGCCCTTTGCGGGGGGGGGCATTTATTCTCATCTTCTGTTATTCTTTTCACTCTTCCAATAAAAGCAGTCAGACTTAAGGACAGGGATTTATATTTGAGTGCAACTGTCAGAAGCTTTTTGGGGATTGATTCTCTCACCATTGCTATATAAATGCGTATCTGTTCACTGTTGCTAATTCAGTGCACAGATACATAATTATGGAATGGTTTGGGTTGAAACAGACCTTAAACAACACTTAGGTTGCACCCCCTTGCCGTGGCCAGGGACAGCTTTCACCAGACCAGGTTGCTCAAAGCCTCAACCAGCCTGTCCTGGAACTCTTCAGGGATGGGGCATCCACAAATTCTTTGTGCAACCATCAATTTTTAAAAAAAAAATTAGTATTGACGAAGGCATAATGCTGTGTAAAAAGGAAGTACTTAAAATCATGTTGAAACCTTTGTCATGGCTATAAAATCATCTTTGCAGTGAAAGTGTATAAAATGGTGAAAAAAATGTTGATATTCTTAATAGGCACAGTAACAGACAAGCTCCTAAGATAGACTTTAACAGATCTTGTTTTTTTATATAAAGACTCTGTATGATACTAGAATACCTAAATCTCTGTAGGGTGAAGTATACTTCTGAAAGATCAGATCAAACCTCATGCAGCCAGTTTATCATCAAGTTAGAAATCCTAATTATATCAGTGGGGTTTTTTTCTTATTTAATTTTTACATTTAAATATATTTAACCATGTATATAGCACTTCTAATTGTACTATAATTTAACTAATACCTTTAAAAAACCCCCAACCTTTAAAATTGGTTGTGCTCTGTGATGTTTTACACACAAGGTACCTTTCAGCACTCTATAGTAGCTGTCCGCAATTTGGAACCTTGGCAACATTGCAAAATTTCATCAGTTTTCATGCAGTGAGTTCAGATTTCATTGAAAGGTCAGTGTGGGTAAGAATGAGAATCTTTTCACAGAAATAGCAGCTTTTAGGAATGTACTGCTCTCTTGATGACTTCAAACTGAAAGAAGAAATAATATTTACAGATATATCAGGGTAACAATAAGAGATGCCAGCTGCCTTTGCATAAACATTTGTGCCAGAAGTTTTGATCAGGTCATTAGTAAGCTTTTATATTTAGAACACAGATCAGTTGTCCAGCCTCCAAGTTTGTTATGTATTTAGGCAAATGCATGCAGCCATTTCACTTCAGCTTCCAGGAGAAATGATCCAAGCAAATTACTTTCTCTTCATGTTATTTTAACCTAAATATCACAGCTAAACAGAAAACTAATTTCCTCTGCTTTGGGCTGATTTTGTAGATCTTTCTGCCATGCCTCGTGGGACACCTTTGTATGGACAGCCAGCCTGGTGGGGTGAAGATGAAGCTGATGAAAAAGGTGGTTATAAGCCAGATAGCAAGCATGAAGAAAAAATGCCTCAGACAGGGGCTTCGGGTGAGTCCACTGTCTTTTTTTTTTTTGTGTTTTTTTTTTTTTCTCTTTACTGAACTGCATGTGTTCTTAACTAGCGAACTAAACAGATATTTGTGTCTGGAAGTTTCACAGTTTGCATAGATGAAAACCTATTAAAAGTTAAGGTAGTTTATAAATACATATTTTTTGAGAAACTATGCATTTCCAGAGATCAATTTCACATGTAATGTGTCCGTTTTCTAGTATATAATACCCTTTTTCTGTCAGTAAGTATAAAAAATAGCATTACCTGAACCAGTGTGTCCTTTTTTTCAGTTTAATTCATATCTGTCATTTTATATGCATAGGAATATTTTATGCGAATAATTTCTGAAAATAAATGGTGGTGTTTTATATTTGTGCCTGACTTTTAGCTATATAAGGTTATCTGTGCTAACATTCTCTTCTGTAATTCAGTAATGCTGTATTAGTGGGAATTGCAGTTCACAGTTCTTGAAGTAAAGATCTGGGTAATCTAAAGTTCAACTGCTAATGTCTCTATCCCCATAACACAGACCTTTTTATTAGTTAGCTTGTCTAGACACAGTATGTATTGCCAAAACTTCAATCTCAGTGCCTATAATTAGGCTTTTATATCTATCGTCAGGCATATAAATAAAGTGACTGCTATTCTAATAAAGACAGTAACTTGAAACTTAACTCAAGTTAGGACAAAATTCAACCATGTTTGTTTAGCTCTTTAGACACACATTTAAGGTCCAACAGTTTTAAGTTTGCAGTTTTTTAAAGTACTTTAATTGAGGTGAGAATTTCTCTTTTCCTGGCATAGTACTTGTCTTGGTTAACGTGAATTATATTTTCCAGGAACTGGAGTGAAGTCTGGAAACTTGTAAATCAAACTAAATGAACACAATGTAGTGAAAGCAAGGTCTTTGGAATTAACTTTTTGCCATAGCATTTTTAATGACCTTTTTCATATTATTCTACAGTTTTCTTCATTCAGACAGTAGAATAAATCTATTAAGGTTTGGGCTAGTATAAAGAATAAAAACACTTGAATTAGTTTTCCCTCATTAAATATAGGATTATTGAAAAGTGATATCCTAGTCTGGTTTTTTGATGCAATGCCATGCCATTAACAAGGTATGACACAAGATGCCAGCTGGTATTTAGTAGTGTGCCTGTTCTTATTTTTTATAATTTTAAATTGCCTTTTCAGAAGCATCAAATTGAATCGAATAGTTTACATGCTCATGTATTTATTTTATCATGAGATTTTTCAGCAAGTGACCAGTGCTTCTATCTTAGTTCCTGAGTTCCGAGAAAAATAAGATTCCAGTTTGCACTCAAACCAATCATGGAGATTGTCTTGGTTGGAAAGACAGGTGTCTACTAAGGAAGGCAGGAGCCTCCCTTGGAATGGAAAATGTATCCCCCTTCCCTCCGAGTTATTATAATTTTGAAATTAAGGGGCTTTCAGGCAAAGATATGGGGAATAGGAGTAACAGTTCTTTACTAACATANCAGGACCCTGCGGCAACACTGAATTCTTCTACCACGACTGCAGCCTCTCACTCCATACCAAATGCTGGGAGAAATGAGGGCTAGGCACTGTACCCAACCCGTTTTCTCTGTTCAAATCTCGCGGCATCTCCACCCAAACATGAGAAAAGCTGCAGGTAAAAGAGGACAGCTGGACCCCTCCCCCTGTGGCCCCGTCTTCTGTCTCTCTTAATTACCCAGTAATTTGTCCCTTAGCATGGGGAAAAATTCTTTAAGAGAAAAAGAAAAAAAAGGCAAAATGAGAACTCCTAAAATCCCAACAGAGATGCCATCTGTTTCAGCCGTAGACAAAAATAAGTTTGTTCTAGACTGAACTTCAGTAATTTTTGACTTGATTTGCTTAGTGAAGTCATCATAAGGTAAATGAATAGAGAAAACGGATTTATATTTTTCTAAAGTATTTAAATTTTCTTCTTTGTTTTCCATAGATATACACTATAAAAAAACTATATTTGGGCCCAAAGCCTTCTTGGTAAATACATTTCTTCCTTTCTTGTTAAAAAAAATAGTACAAATTCGTTTTATTTTATGTCGTTGCTTTTGTTTAGCAATGAATGTATCTCTTATGAATAGTATTGATCTAACTAGAGTGTAAGAACAGCTTTTATTTCCTCAAACTGAAAAACTCATAAATCTGCCAGAATGGAATTCAGTTTGAAACAAAATACTAAACAAAAGCTTATGTGAAAGGAAGACACTGCTGAGAAAAATCCAAAACCTGACATTTTTGCAAAACCGTTTAATTTGTGAGGATGTAGAATTAAAATCCCTTGTATAGACAAATGATTTATTTATCATGATCACTTATCTATGAGTAGACATTAATTGTCTGTTCTGCTAGTCGGGTTTTTGACTTGTAGATTATTTTTTAGTAGTAGTGGCAGAGAGTCTGAGAAGAGAAACCATATGAGAGTTGACATTTGCTTCTATGGACACTTCTACAGTCTCAGAACACTGAGTCTGTGTAGAAGTGTGCAAAAGACATTCTGAATGTTTTCATGCAATTATAAAATCATAAGATTTTTGGGCTGCTTTGGCCTACAGTTGCGTTCTATGAAAAGATGAACTTCTTTTCAACAAGATTGTGTATTTTCTTCAAGCGCTTGGGTTTTGTAATATAGATAAATATAATAATAGGAAATCAATATAAAGACACACTTGTATGGAAGAAAATTGGAAGCTTCACAAGACTGTCATGCTTGAATATCTTTAAAATATAAGCCAGCTTTAATAAAAAATGTTCAATATTGGTGCAGTTAATGATTCTTTCTTAGAATGTATTAAATGTTTGAAACACTGATCTGGGACATGCTTTTTAATATAAAAGTAAGTACATTACAGGTGAATTCTTTAACTCAAATTGATAAAGTCTGATAACATTTTAATGAAGTAATCCTATTAAAATCTTGTGTCATGCTTTAATGATTTATTACATGATTATTTACTGAATAGAAGATTTAAATCCTAAGACATGGGGCAAGGTTTAATGAGTAGATTGAAGTGGGAGATTTATTTCTGTTAAGCCAACTATAGACAATTAGTCTTTACGGTCTCAGGTTAATAAGATTATTTCAATGTTCCTGTATTTCTATCATAACAGAAACTCACTAATGAAAATGATTTAAAAACAGAGCAGAATAGCCTGGAAAACTTTGAAAAGAAAAATCCTTTCTACATTTTTCAGACATATGTAATACTCTAAGTTAATGATCCATAGGTCTACTAGTGTTTATTAAAATGAACAGTTGTGTGTACACCTCTGGTGTGACTTTATCCTGCAGCTGTTAAATGTCCGTGTTATTGGCAGGTTTATCGGGTATGTAATTTTTATTATGGCCATATGTTACACTGTCACTTCATGGGAAAGCAAAAACTGCATTCTCTGCTGATCTTAGTAGTAGCTGTAGAATTTTGTCATTAATGCCTCTACCAGAAATCTAAGAAAAGACAGAAGTAAGTTTTTAAGAAGACTTTGGGAATCTGAAGTAATTCTTTCCATTTGGCATGAATTTTAATTCCAGCATTGCATAAGAATATGTCAGAATTTAGATTCCTTGCATTTAAGAAACAGTGTCATTTTCAGGTAAAGCAGGCTGACAGTTATGTGAGAAATACCAGTGTAATCAGTGTGTGCAGGAGATTACACACATTGTAATGTGTGATGCTTAATCAGTAGTATTAGTAGTTAAGTTCCTAGAAGTTTGTTCTAGAATTTTAATGAGTTTTGTCATGAAGAATGTGCCAGTGCTGCATATAAGGCTTGCTTTGCAGTGTTCTAGCAGCACATGTGCACAGTCTGTCATGGGGAGCCTACAGAACTCTTTAGACCAATCACAGCAATCATTTTAAGTGAGATTAGTTTTGCCCTTTTTTCACTTAAACTCCTTTAAAGCAGGTAGTTAAATGATTTATGATGAGATGGGGATTTATATACAACGCTCTTTTATATTTGCAAGAGCAATTCTAATTTTTTTTATAAGACCGGTTATGAAAACATTAAAAGACAAAGATCTTTATATTCAAAACTAGATGAATCATTATATGTATTTATTGAAATCTTGTCTTTAAATAAAAAATAAAAAAAGTCAAAGTCAATGTTGCATTTCTGATGGTTATCTCTAAATAGACTAGAGTAGAATAGAATAAAAATCACCAAGGTTGGAAGATACCTTCAAGATCATCCAGTCAAACCGTCCACCCAGATCCAGATGCCTCTTGCACTCCTCCAGAGATGGTGACTCCACCATAGCCCTGGGCAATCTATTCCCATGCGTGACCACCCCGACAGTGAAAAAAACCTTTTCTAGTATCTAGTCTAAATCTCCCCTGTCTCAGCTGAGGGCCATTTCCTCTGGACTTCTCACTGCAGGCATGGTAGAAGAAATCGGCCCCCACCTCACTACAGCCTCCTTTCAGGGAGTTGTAGACAGCGATGAGATCCACCTGAGCCTTCTCTTCTCGAGACTAAACAAACCCAGCTCCCTCAGTCCTGTAGTAAAGGATCTCCCTGAATCTCCCTTTGGTTAAGCCAGTGGTTTCCCAAATAGTACATAATTTCCCTCCTAGCCTCTCCTAGACTGATTGTTTCAGTCATACAGCCTCAGCACAGCTGGGTAGCAGCTACCAATTATGGCTTCCTTGCTTGCCTTGTAGAAACAGTTGCTCAGTTGTCTTTTGTAGCCCTGGACCTTTGAAAAGTGAGAGCTCCCTTTTTACAGATAATCCTGTTAGATTGTCTGCTCCTTTCCTTTTAGTCTTGCCAGTTATGAAATCTCTTCAGTCCTTGAAGAGATTGCAGTTCACAGCCTACCCATCCCCTCATTTTTCCAAAGCTCACTTGCAGGTGCCTTTTTTGCTGTACATATACTGTGTTTGTTCTGTTTAAAAAATTGTACAAGAGTGACAACTGCTATCTTAAGTATTTGCTTGCAGTTTTCTCTTAAAGATGTCTGTATATAGTCTGATATATAATTTCCTTCATCTTGGCAGATGACATTTTATAATAGGATTTCAAAGGTAAGGCTGTTTTATAGATCACTCTTTGTAACACTTAGAAAGCTGTAAGGACTTGCATTTAGAATCTGCGTGAAAAATACTGAAAGGTGGTTCAGATCAGGATACGTATTAATACTTTGTTTCCTCGTTGCTTTCTATCCTTATTTTGATTAATTCCGATGCTTTTAACTCTTCTAAAAATGCAAGTACTTCCAACTGAAAATAGGATTTTTAAGCAATTACAATTAACTTACAGTTAAGGTATTTCTATTTATATAATTGTTAAAATTTTTTCTAGTTTAATAAAATTTACAATTTAGTTGTAGTTCAGTTTCTTGATTCTTGTGATTAAACTCTTATCTTAATTTAGATTCAAACTATATACTAGCATCTCTTTCATCAAAAATATTGGAATCAAATTCTGTGCATATTATTGTAGTATAAACGGTTGATTTGAAATGTTAAATTCGGTGCAGACAAGTTTCATACTAATTTTTTTATGAAGTCCTTCATCAATGCTGACAAACCAGTGTGAAAAATCCTCTCATTGCCGTACATCTGATGCAATTTGCCTACTGTCTTACTGTTTTCAAAAGATGGTAATAAACCAGCTATTGCATAATTACTGAAAAATACTGTGTCTTGTGTGGCCAGCAGACTGCTCCTGCCTTGCCCAAAAGAGTATTAGCCAGTTATCTTTTTTGAAGGGGTGTCGAACACTGTATCTGGCTTAATTATTGGCTACAGGAGTTGCATGATATTGATGAGTTGAAGTTCTGAAAAGGACCATGTAGGGGAAAAAAAAAAGTTGTCTATGAATAGGCTGTGTGGTGGATTACTCTCCTTTTTGGTGACTGCGTTTCATATTGTAAGGATTCTGGCTCTAGGTTTGATCCTTCTGGGGCTTGATCCATTCCACCGTGTTAGCGACATGAAACGAATGGAGAGTGATGGTAGTGTACCTAAAGCCTAGGAGCTGCAAAGTGTGATTTTTGTTTATTTCTGTACATTTTCTATATAAACAGAGACGTATTTTAAATAACCTTCGCATCATTAAAATAGATTTATTCTGTATTGTGTGTCTGCTGGATAAGTGTTTTCAGGAAGGGTATGAAAAAGGCATTCTGTTTCCCAGGGAGAGAAGTGGTGAGATGCTATTGTAGTACCTGAAAACTACCACACAGACATGAGGTAGTTGATAGTGCAGTGAAAAGCATTAGATAGGGGATTCTTAGAATCCAACAGCACAATAGAAAAACCTGTCTGAATTCTGAACATGTTTTGTGTTTGTAACAGCTACTGGTAGAAAAAATAAATTAAAACTGCTTTGTTACCTGCATTGGAGTTATATTTTCCAGTGGATATCCAAACATGGCAGTAATAAAGAATGTGTACTGTTCTT
Source organism: Mystacornis crossleyi (assembly GCA_013400655.1). NCBI lineage: Eukaryota > Metazoa > Chordata > Aves > Passeriformes > Timaliidae > Mystacornis > Mystacornis crossleyi. The sequence continues at coordinate 13,189 of VYZQ01032978.1, read as the reverse complement.
GTTTTCGTTCAGTAACACTTTTTTTTTTTACTTTTCCAGCTATTATTCTTTCCCTTAAGTAGTTTATTTCTCTGTATCACAATACCATCCTTTTTTTTTCATTTTTAACCTCTTAATAAATCTTCACAAGAAGCATGTGTTTGTGAGGAGCAGCATAAGTACATTATTCCATCCTGCATCCTTTATCCTTTAAATTCCTAACTTCAGTATAAACGTTTCTATTGCTATCTTCTTGCACAATAGTTTCATACACAAATACTAACTTTCTCAGCTGGTGTAGTGTGGCTTTTTTCAGTACCCAGAATCAATTAGTTGCAGTCTTACTTCTTTACTTGGCAACCTGAAATGATTTCTTAAACATCTTAATGTGGTCCATGATAAATCGCTTAAGGACTAGTCAGAATTCTCTTGCTGGAATCCAACTTGCCATTGCTGCTAAGGTCTCAAGCTTGTGTTGCTTTTAGCACATTGCTACACCAGGTATTTTGGCTGACATAGTAGTTCATGAAATGCATCAGAAGGTTTGTTTCTTAAAAGCACATTGGTAGCTTTGCTTCAACCACAGGAAGCTTTAGCCTTCATTTAGGCTATATGGTGGAATTTGGAATTATTACCCTGTGCTTTTTCTACTTTCTGCCTTTTTTAGCCAGTGAGAGCATGGCTTGCTAACATTCTGCATGCTTCTAGCTATTGTTCCTTTTTCTGTTCATCTGCAAACTATGGTAACAAGTAAGAGGACATGGCAGTAGGATTTAGCTCCATTCTTTGGTTTTATCTTTTGTAGAAACATCAAGTGTTTGAATTCCAAAACAGTTTCCGGTGCTTAGCAGTGTTTAACTTTCAAGCCAGAATTAATGTTTATCTTGCATTATTGTATGAATTGTTTTTCTGAAGAATTTGGCCAAAAAAATTATGCCTTCTATCCACTGCAGGAGATGGAAGATCATTAGTACTTGTTTTGGGAGCACCTTGATTTGATGTTTTTTCCAGTAGATTGGAATTATGATACTGATCATCTCAACAGTTTCTCTGTTGTGATTTACCTGTTTTCCGTGTTCAAATAACTCATCTAACCTTTACATCTTCTAAAAATATTTTGCATGCACTTCGACAAATTCTAAGTGAGCTTTTTGCCACTTTACACTTCTCACAGCCGAAGGTCAAACTACCTTTTCATTACTACTTTTTATATGTAATTCTGGAATTACTTTTCTAGAACTATGGTGCTCAATCTACTCCACAATCTTACTGTTTATTCCAGAAATTACTCAAGTGGCCTTTACAGGAGTTCAGAAACTTCTTGAGGAGCGTGAAGTTTGCAAGTATTGTGAAATCTGTTTTTTATTTTTTCCTAATAGGATGCAGCACAGATGCCAAGCAATCTGAGGAGCAATCTGCATCTGCAAGTGAAGAACTTTATCCTTTCTGTAGGGAGCCCAGTTACTTTGAAATTCCTACTAAAGAATGCCAGCAAGCTTCACAAGTAGCAGAGAGCACTATTCATGAAATTCCCACAAAAGATACCCAGAGCTCCCACACAGCAGCTTCAGGGCACGCTTCCTTTACCATTGAATTTGATGACAACACTCCAGGAAAAGTAAAGATCAAAGATCATGTGACAAAATTCACGTCAGAACAGCGTCATAAGTCGAAAAAGCCTTCTTCCTCCAGTGGTCAGGACCTGCCGGGGCTTCAGACGGTGATGATGGCTGCGGAGAGCAAAGTGGCAGATTGGCTTGCACAGAACAATCCTCCGAGAATGATATGGGAACCAACAGAGGAGGATTCCAAAAGTATTAAGAGTGACGTCCCAGTGTACTTAAAGAGACTGAAAGGTAAAGTGAATAGTTCCAGCTATGCTTATTTTGAAAGCAGCAATTCCTCACCAGCATGTGGTCAGAGGATCCCTGAGCCCTTGCAGAGTTCAGATGAAATCACATCTGTGATTTCCACATCACAGATACTCCACATGTGTGCAAGAATCTGGGCTGGGAAATTTTATTGCTGAATAAAGTCTTACAAAGAGCATGAGAAACCAAATGCTGAATCATCTTGCAATCAGTATGCTAACTGCAGATGCTCTAGTGTGGCTGAAAACATCAGATATTTAAATATTGATCTTGAAAAAGAAAAGGAAAAAACCCAAACCTTAGTTAAATTTTATATATCTTACTTTTTCTCATGAATTACTTTAAAAAGCTGAATTGCTTTTTAGAATCAAAGCTCTGAAGTTCAATTTATGCTTTTAGCAACTCTTTCAATGGCAGTTCTGTGGATATTTATGTGTTAGAAGAAAATCGTTTATGGCAAAGAATACATCAAACAGTCATTCTGCTTATATGGATCATGTTTGGTGGAGTCAGGTTTGAGTCAGGAATCAGAAATAAAGCAAGAGCTTCAATTTTTATACTCAGTTTGTGGAATATTGTATTTATATATTTATGTGAGTGCTGCTGTTGAATGGAGTTCCAGGTGATCATGCATGTTCATTTATTGCAGACAGTGACATTCCAAATTAAATTAAACGTTCCACATGACAAGTGTACTTTCTCTTGAGTGTCACTTAACAGAATAGAGCAGATAGTCTTGATGTTCAGATGAAGATTCCAGTACCATTCAAACTTACAGAATGAAAACTTCTGATGAACTCGTTCAAGTCTCTCTTATTTTTTGTTTTTAATTTCAGCGGGTTAACCCTACAATTCTCATTTTCCTTGGCTCTGCAACATTATCGTGTCTAGTTCTTAAACCAGCTGGGACTGGGTACAACATTCTTTGCCTTATTGATCAAAAATCTGCTTTCTAAGGCTGACTCTTTCAAATTAAGCTAAAAATAAAATTCTGAAAGCAGAATTAAATTAATGTGCTAGCATAAAGATAATAGCATATTATTTCTTCTGTTGTAAATCACATTTTTTGGCCTTCATGTAAATGTACTGGATTCATGAAGGTTCTTTAACATACTAGCCATGACACTTTCATAAATAGAGGAGGCCTTGTTTATAAGCCTTTTCCTGGCAGAAACTCCTCAAAGTCTGATTAATTTTCATCTGAAAGAGGTGTAAGTTATGGGATACATATGGCCATAATAAATATCTGAAATTTGTAATCTTCTATGGGCTGTTTGTATTCTCATTCATTAGCGGCATTTTTAGATAGTAAATATACCTAGGTGCTTTGAAAGATTGATTTTTTAAAAGACTCAAAGCTTATTGGATTTTTTTTTCTCCTCAGCTTTTTCGCATAATATTCTGTACTGAAGTCCCACTGCTAAAATTACATTATATGACTTTCATTGTGGTGTTGATATTGCTTTATTATTATTTGGAAGTACATGAATCATCACATGATTTTTGTAGGCCCTATTCTAATAAGTAGAAAACAGGAATGTAAGTTGAGATTTCAGCTGTGTTTTCAGTGGTATTACTCTGATAAGTAAGATTAGCCAATATGTTATTACCATTTAACTGAATAGCAGCTGCATATCCTATTTAAATGAGAAAACATTTAAAAAGCTGTCCTCTTGAGAAT
>VYZQ01032976.1:27613-39007 GCA_013400655.1 Mystacornis crossleyi | reverse complement strand
ATCCCCCCGTATCTTTAAGTGGATTAAAGAGAAAAGGACAGTTTGTGATATTACAGTTTTTACCATGGCCTGCAAAAAGTATTTTTAAGCTTTGTGCTGGACGCGCTCTGCCTTCTTTTCCCACCGCCACCTTCAGCTCCATCTACCATGACTTACTTTCTCTTTCCCTTTCCCTCTGACCTTGAAGTCGTCATGATTTTCTTCAGGCTTTATGTTGGAGAAAAATCCTCTTTCTCTTTATGCAGCTGGCTCCTCAGCTTGACTCTAGCTACATTGGTCATAGAAAGCTGCATCGGTTCCTGCTGGGATCTGTGCGGGGCCGCATGAGGGGGGAGGGAAGGATCTCCAATTCTTAGGAGCCGTGCCAGGTGGTCTCGGCTATGCAGCAGCGTAATGGTTGTTTCTTAGCTGCCTGTGGCTCTGAGGGGGTTCTCCCACAGCAACTCAGGGCCGTGCCCTGGTACCAGGGGAGGGGAGGCCTGGGGTCACTCCATGAGACGGAGCCCGGGACCCATTTCCCCCCCCGCTCCCTGCAAGAGGCTCAAATACCAAAGGGAAGTTCCTGCCTCTCCCCGTGGTTTAAATATGTAAATTTTGAGAAGTGTTATTGGTTTAAATGACTGTCCATCAACTCAGGTCCAAACCACCACATATCTGTAAGCATACTCTTTGTATTTTGTATCTCACACAAACTAAAAAACTAATTAATATTGTTCTTCAGAAAAAAGAAGGGGAAAACCTATGTAAATTACACTAAAACCTGCAGAACTAAGAGAAGTCTTCTCTAAGTTTGAACTTTACTGTTATGGCAAAGATACAATTCCACAGTTGTTTCAGAGAGCTATAAAGAAAACTGTCCTTACTTTTTAAAATTTTCCTGTATGATGCAAGTACAAGTCATGCATTATTTTGTTTGGGCCTTGTTGCTCATACAGAAATTAGTTTTTCTTTTCAGTCTTGGCTAGAGCTTTTCTGATAGCTGACCAAAAAAGAGACAAAATTGTTTAATGTGAGAAGAGGAAAAAAATAAAATAAATATATTACAATAGCTGCATTTGATACGATCTTGTTTTCTCTGTGCTAATACACATATAATTCCCTTTCCCAGCTTTTCCAAATACAGCTATCAATATTCCCTTGATCTGGTCATATTATTTTCACACCTTGAATCCCTACATTGATCCCATTATTTTGCTGCTGACTGCAGGATCTTATTAAGTTCTAGTGAAAGTCTTATTGACGATTTGAATTTTTCACTGTTATCTCAAGTCCCAAGTCTTTTGTATTTTTCTGTGGATAGAAAACTTGCTTTTATGCAAGGCTGGCCTGGCTGAACCATCTGCTCTTCTGTTTCCCTGAAAAATGTACTTTTCATAGGAAGTTGCAGCAGGAAAACTAGGCATAAAGAGGGGCAGATGAGAGACTCAATCCTTACTATCGTCTTTCAACTTCTTTTTTGCAAAGTGCAAGTTCTTTGGAAAGAGATTTGGGTCTGTAACTTGTCATATTTTAAGAACCATTCAGATTTTAATAAAATAAACACAGTATAACTTGCTATAGGATTCAGATGTGGCAAAAGTTACTTGAGTATTATTTGATTTTAAATCTGGTTTTGGGGTAAGCAGTTTCCTTCTCACTATGGAATATGGAAATTCAGACAAATCAATTCAGCTGGTATGGGAGCAGGAGATTTTGTCTGGGGTATTTTGTTTGGTTGGTTAGGTTTTGGGTTTTGCTGGTTTGGTTTGGTTTGGTCTTTTTTATGGGAAAAATTCAACCTCTTGCCATCAAGTCAAACATTTTGCACTTTGACTTCTACATGCAAGAAATCTCTAGGCTGGAAATACTCTATTTACTTTTTATAATGAATTTTATTTTGTTCACTGAAAAATAAACTTCTTCATTTTTAGTCATGCCATTGAATGTTGCAAGGGGTTATCATGCAGCTTGAGCCATGTCCCATTTTCTTTTTCAGGAAAAAGGACAGGATACCAAGGTATCAAAACTGGGAAGACAAGGTAATAGGAAAATTGTCTGATATAAATGTTCCTAGAATAGGAGTTGTTTCTTGTTTAACCAGCTGGCCATGTTTAACGAAATTTCCAGGGAGTTGTCCCTGCAATATATTCTTGGCTCTATTTCTTTGATCACTTCCTTACCAAGAAAAGCATACCACTATGACATTCTGCAACAAAAACCCCCAAAACTGAGGCATGAACTAAATAAGTCTATTTTCACCTGTTGAAACAGCTCCTTTTTCTTTTATTGGCGATCTTCCAGGCTCAATAATGATTAGTGAATTAGTGTGTAGCAAACATTTGGGATATACAAACTTTCTTCAGCTGTTTCCAAATCTAAAATGAATGCAATCACCAAGAGGCTTGCAGCTCTCTTAATTAGTTTCTCCAGAATGGCTAATTTGATTTCTGCATCCACAGATTTGACTGTCAGATATGAAACAGCCAAAGTCACTGAATCCTCGAGCAGATGACCATCCAAGTCTCACCCCACTGCTTGAACTACCAACATTCTATGTCAGTGTCATCAGTGTAGTGCAATGTTTGTATTGCTGCTACTGTTAACAGCATTTTAGCACTTGTGCCTCACACTTCATAGCTGCTGGGACTGAGGGGATGGATAAGCATCAGGAACTTCATCTCAGTGCTCTCTTAACTCCCTTTTCCATTTCCTGTATTTTGAAAACTTCCCAAAATTGTCGCATAGGTTTCAATATGCTCCTTTCCTTCCCAGATCAGGAGATTTTTGAATCCTTCACTCCCTTTTCTGTTTTAGCTATCTCCAACAGTCCTTCCACAGACTTTTTTTTTGTCCTCCCCCTTGCCTGTATGTACCACTGCAAAAACTGCCTCTGGAAAATCTGCATACATCACCTCTCCTCCTTCTGTCCACTTGACATTATGAACACAGAAAAGTCTAGATTTGAAGGGAAAGTTGGATCTTTTTTCAACAATGTTTATGCAGTCAGTGTCACAGCTTCCCTTTTCAATTTGCATGATGTATAAACATTGTCCCTAACTTTGAAATTTATCAGATGAGATGCTGGAATAGACCATTAATGCAATTTGGTTTCAGTTTCTTCACCAAGTGAATAATGTTTTTTCTTCTGATGCTGTGGAGTGAAACAGAAAAACAGACTTGATGGGGAAGCTACTTTATTTCATGAGAAAGTCTGGGTGGAGAAATTATAATAATGCATTATTTGTCATTCAGATTTTAGGCAGATACCAAAAACATAATTCTGGTTCTACAGGCTTTTTACTCCATTCTGTACGACTGAGAGTGAGATCTTACATCTCTGACTTGTTCAGCAGTCTAATGAGAAGGTGTGATAATTTTGCCAAGACTGGTATTTACTTAAGTGAGAGGAGCAACAGTTGACATATTTCTCCTACAAAATTTTTGTAGCATTTTGTTTCTACACCTCTCCTTTTGTGGCATTAAAGGCAAAATGTTTTATTGGTGCGTACAAGTTATATATTTGACGTACTTCCTTATTGTGTTATGCATTTCTGTCTGTCATATAACAAAATGCAATGCAATCTACATGTCAAAAAAATTCTATTAATCCTTGAGGCACTTGTGGGGGACATTAAATGACCCTGGTGTATATAAGCATTGTATTTCTGGCCAAGTGACAATGAAAAGACCATGTATTATACAGTGACTCATAAGACATACATCAGTATTTTTTTGATGTGTCCTTACTGTATGTATTTTTTGTAGTCATGTAAGGAATTTTATGTAATGTAAGAAACACTGGTATAACTCATGGCCAAGTACCCTCTTTATTTTCTACTCTTGTTGATTTTTTTGTTGTCATTATTAAGAATTTTCGTTCCATAAATGGGAAAAATCTACCAGGAATATCAATAATAAGCTGTGGGTAAAGGACATTTTATTCAGTACTACAAACTGTGACATTCACAATTTCTTTGTTCCTCAGCATACAATTTTAAAAAGGGAAGTCATGGGTATTTTTTACTAGCTTCTTTTTATTTATCATCTAGCACATTTTCCAAGCTTCAAGAAACTTATTTTTTATTAAATAAAAGCAGAGGTTCTTAAAGAATTATGTGACTTCAAAGCAAGGGCTTAATATAAAATATTTACTTTTTTTCAAGGCTCACTGTAAATGTACAAGGGCAGAAATATTTATTTTCCCTGTAAAAGACTTTCTGCTACAGAAAAGGACAAAAAGTTGACCAAAATTAAAATGTCTTAGTTTACATTCAGATTATTGCATCAACAGATAACCACAGCAGCTGTAAAGCGATCAGTGATATAAGAGTAACTATGATTTGGTACCCCAATGAGGTTTTGTTATCTTCAAGACTACTCCTTTAATATCATCTAATGCCATTATGTCTCATGATACCATGATCAAAGAATCCCAGAATGCTAGAATAGTTTGGGTTGAAAGGGACCTTAACGATCATTCGGTTCTAACCCCTCTGCCGTGGGCAGGGACACCTTCCACTAGACTGGATTACTCAGAGCCCCATCCAACCTGGCCCTGAACACTTCCAGGGATGGGGCATCCACAGCTTCTCTGGGCAACCTGTTCCAGTGCCTCACTACCATCACAGTGAAGAATTTTGCCCCAATATCTAATCTAAACCCACTCTCTTTCAAGCTGAACCCATTCCCCCTTATCCTGTCAGTACATGTTTTTGTAAATAGTCTTGCCTCATCTTTCCTGTAAGTTCCCTTCAGATACTGATACCTTTGCTAGGGAAATACCTAAGAGGTGCCATTATCAGTTTTTATGTATGACTGTACAAAGACATCAAGGAACTTGCTGAGGCCTCTGACATAATTCAGTGGACATCCTGACGGAATACGGGAGAACTTGATGGAAAAATAGATTTACTTAATGAAGCAGAAGTCTAATTTAGTTCAGTACCCAGGGATGGTCTTTTTGATTTCTAGCAGTCTGAAGCCCAAGCAGTTGCTGAACTTCATATATCATGTGGCATTCTTATCTTCAAGGCATTTTTTCTTCCATGAATGCTTTAAAGGTTCTTTGAACCCCTATTAACTAGCAGCATCTCCTGCACACATAAATGTGCACTGTCAGTAAGAACTTGCCAGGCAGCAATTATATTTCATACATTTTATTTCTGGTTGGGAAAATGAAAACTAACTTTTCCTTATTGCCTGCATCTGTGTCACTCATAATTGTTTTATTCTCCTTTATTTTCTCTTCTTCCATGCCAAAGAGTCATTTTTTAATATTTCACTTTTTCTCTCTATATTATCCCTGCTGCCCTTCTTGGTTAAATTTACAATTGTACTACACACATTCTGAGATGCATAGGCCAGCAATGCATAGAGTACTCAAGATGTTTTGGGCTTTCCAGTCTTAAGATAGTTTTTACTCCTTTCTTCCCAACTTCTACATCTTGTGTGCACTGCTTAGTCCTGATCAGCACTGAATTGGCATTTTCATTAAAATACTTCATCCACAAGAGTCCATTCTTGAGCTGTACCAGTTAGTGCAAAACCTGTCTTTAGTATGTAAAATCAAGATTGTTTCTTCACTGTGTACATTATTGATCTATACAGACTACAGTGCTAGCATAGAAATAGAGTTTAGTTTCACTTCCCAGCTTCCTTTTATTAAAGGATATATCAATATTTTTTTGTAATTTATCCTGTTGTATTCTTCTATTTTCTCCTCAACAAGAGGTTGTTTAGGGAGGGAAAAGTGCCTTGTGTAGTCTTGCAGGTGACAGGTAGGGTGGGCACTGTCCCCAGCTGCACTATTGCCTATTGCAGAACTACCAAAATCTTACAGGCAGGTCTAATACATGCACACCGTAACACAATGCACTCCAGCAACCTACCAAATGTGAGAGATGTGAAAAATTGATGTGATTTCCATCCATCAGAATTAACTCTTACAAGTATCTCATAAAGCATGCAAAACAGGGAATTACCATTTTATTATGAAACAATCACTTCTCTTGCTGATCCTCAAGGGAGAGAGAGCAAAAACCTCCAGAAAGACAGGCATAAGAAAGATTCAACTATATGTCATACTAAAAATCCTAGAAGAATGTTAGTCTTAAAGCATATTAAATCTTCCTTCCTGTCCTTGTCAGCCCTTCCATTTACCACTGGTGATAAATACCCTGTCTCACTCTCTTATCTACAGGAGACAATCTCTTTTTCACCTTTTCCTGCTGTTATTCTCTGCTAGTCCTACCCCCCACATTAAACAGCTACCTTTTCCCTTTGGTGGCTCAACTAACATGGTCTAGTTAAATTCAAAGCAGTTTCTCTCAGCTTATATGTGACTTTGAAGTTTTCGGTTTCTCGGCCTTTGAAAGCCAAAGCTTGCCTATTATTTTCTATATTGACCAGTAGGTTCAGACCTTTTCCCACAGACCCTTACCACCCCACAGTCGTGAAGGCAATCTGTTAATTAGTCTCCTTCCAAATGGGTGATTGCTTCAGAAGGCACTAACCTTCGAGTGCCCCATCTCGAGGCTCCCGTTAATATTCAAAGTAAGGAGCACTGATTGCTGAAAAACCGACAAAGGTCATTAAGGAAATCAGTTATTGGTACTAACTAATTGCACTGCATAGTTTCAAGGGTATGTGTGCGTGTGCACTTCTTCCTCATGTATTTTTATAAAAAGTAATTTTAAAGGAAACATCCAAACATTCTGGTAATTTCTTTGTGTCTTAATATAACATAGTAATTATTCTGCTTTCTGAAGGATTCCTCTTAGCTATGGCTGAGTTTTACTTGCTTAAAGGGACATTTATTTCTCTATGAAGGATCCTAGCTGCGTGGATACTCCCTGCAGACTGTGTGACAATGGTTCCCTTTTTTCAGGGATGATTATTTCTTTTCCCTCTTTTGCTTGACATTTTTACATCTTAATGAAACACAGTGTTCAAAACAAACTAATCTTATCTCCAGAACACCTCTCCCTGCTACTAATACTATAGATTAATTTTAGCATACACGATTAGAAGATATGCTCAGAGAACTTGTGTTGCTTAGGATTGGTGCCAGAAGGCAGGAAATAGGCCTCTGAGACATGTTTAACTTCACAGAATTTTCAATTTCACCAGCTTTGACGGCCTTTTATTCACATAATTTCACAAAGAAATCCGGCTCGGAGTGACATTTTCTGGCTGGGAATATTGAACTGTTTCCTGTGTAGACTGACATTTTGAAAGCTGAGGAATGGCTCATAAGTACCAGAAGAAATCAGACAGTATAGCAGGCTTAGGGAGGAGCTCTCCAAAACAGTCTGGTGATAAAACAAATTTAATTTTTAGCCCACACATCGAACTTCAGGTCACTGCTAGCGTTCAATCTATGACAATGATAGTTTTCTCCTTCCTTTTCACTCTTCAGACAGACAGTGCAAAACAAAACCAAGAACTGCCAAGAGCATAGGAGATAGGACGGAAAATTGCACAACTGAAAAAGTGTTCAGATTGTAGCATGAACACTGAGGCGGCAAAAATATAGAAGAATAAAAACTGAAGTTTAAGAGGTTTTGTTGTAAGTTATCTGGTATTTCTAAGAAATTCTGAAAAATTGCTACAAAAAAATTAGAAAATGCATCTCCCCAACACACCTTGTAGGGAATTTTTTATGCTAAAATAAAGTAAATCTATATGAGGGAAATAGGTCTGAATTAAGGTGCAGATTCACAGAGTGGAAGAGCTTGGCTGAAAAGAACAGTCACATTTTTAGGCAGAAACTGGAAACAACTGAACAGTAGACATAAATAATCTCCTGTCAAGTAAGAATATAGTGATTAATCATGTCCTTTGAAATATCTGAGCAAGAATGGATATTGTAAAAGGTTTGCTCAGTTACGTGAAAGAAACAGAGGAGCACAGAGTTGGCAATATTGTTGGAAGAAACAGCATTTTGTTTGCTAATTGAGATATTTAGAAACTCTGGAAATGTCACAAGTGTGTAGAGGATGGCAAATCCGGCCACATTAGCACTAACTGTGCTAACTTAAAATTCATTAACAGTCCCAAAAATAAATTTCTCAACTTTCAGCAATCATTAGTTATTCACAGCACTCAATCCTCAGAAGTCATATCCTAAATTAGCTGTGCGTTGACAGCACCAGGGACTTATGTCTTACAGTTAGCCTTGATGACTAACTTAGTGCTCTTAGTTGGTCCTCGGTGGCCTGAGTTGGTGAAACACATCACTGTGCCAGATGTCTCCAAGTGCTGTGCTGAACCACACATATGCTGTCACAGGTTTTTTCCTCTGCAGGCAAGCAAATGTTTGGCTTAGGAGTGCAAAACAGCTATCTTGTTTCTAGTTACTCACTGTTGTGAAGAAACAATGGTGATTAGAGGAAGACAAAAGCTTCTTGATCTTGTTAGAGGGAGTATTTAAGAGAGTAAACATTTAAGAAAAGAGTTGCTCCTTGAGATAACACACACTAGAGTTCAACTGAGATTTGTGAATGAGAAGATGATCTAAATGTCACTAGATTGCCTAGCACAAGTATTGTAGGTATTTATGTAAAAGAAGGTACATCCAGAATGTGCCACACTGGAATCACTGATACTCTTTCTATCAGGCTAGTAACCTGAAAGTCTCAGGACAACTTTCACTGTTTTATCAAACAGAAGAGAACAGACTACCAGGGTCGGTTGTTCTGTCAGGAAAAAGAATAAATGAAGCATGACTTAGTTTTTTTTATTTTCAAAGGTTCATTCTTGTGGTGATAAAGTTAAGTGCTTACGTGACTTTAACTTAGAAGACATAAATTATGCATATATTGATTGTAAAATAGCTGATATAAGCACGTTTTAGGCATTTGATTTGGCTGACCCACATCAAAGTATATCTGAAACTGTGCTTGCTGTAAATGCCTGTAATTTCCCTTGATTCCCCTTTCTGGAAGTTATTACAGTTTTTGGAGCTCCTCATCTGACATTAGCTTTGACTTCAAGCATTCCAAAAATGTCTTTTTGCTTGAACAAATGGATTTGCGGAGCAAAGGAATATTCGTAACTGTTTTTGATTATTTGCCTGTTTGAAGTGCTTTTTCTCTTTTCTATATATTGAAATATTAGTGCATTACGATAAGCTCATTTGTGTCGGATTTGGGAGGTGTTCTGGTGGGATGCTACAACCTCCCGAACCGACTCCAAAAGAAAGCTCAGCAGCCACTGCATTCACACATAGACTCGCGCACCAGATAGCTTCTTGGACAAATCAACGGCAAAGAGGCAGGAAGGGTCCTTGTGTGGAATTTCCATGGCAGAGGTTTATTTCAGCCCCATTCATGAAGGGCGCCAGTGATAAAAGACCCAGAAGAATGCAGGTCCAATGTTATGTATGGGGGCAGGGAAAGCGTCAGGGACCAATGGTCTGAGGGCACAGGGACGGTCCCTAGGCAGGACTAGGGTACGGGAGCCAATGGGGAAACTCTGAGGGAGTGGTGAGGAACAAAGTCCAATGGGAGAGCTGGGATGGGAGAATTTTCTAGGGAAAGAACAGATAAGGTGTAAGGGGGCAGGGAGGCCAACTGGCCAACCGGGGAAGCAGAACTGGGGTGTATTACCATAATGAAACAAAGCATCCTGGGAGAGGCCTTTTTAGTCACCCTAACCTAGAGAGATTTCTCTCCCTGGGATGGTCCCACCAATGACATCTATTGATTTTTTTGGGCTGTGGATCCACTGGCCCCCACACATTTGTGCTTCTGTGGCATTTTGGTTATAACTAGGGGGAAAGTTTCAAGCCCTTGCTCATGCTGAGCAGTGCTAGAAGAACTCTAGTTCAAAACTGACAGCTAGTGAAAAGGTATTTTGATAACTCCCAGAAGTGTAGATCCTTATTATTTCTTTTGGACATTAATAAATTTGGGGGGTTTTGAGAGCGATTAAGCTGATCTCATTGTAGCATTTATGTTGTGAAAATGTTCCTTCTCTTGTTCTTTTTAAATTCTTTGCCTTTTCATTTCCTTGGGTGCCTGTTAGCATATCTAACATGAGAAATACAGAGATGTTCCTAATTTAAAAGCTGTTTTGCAAATTGAGGAACCCTAATCCTTTCTCTGGACGTTCCTGGTAAGCCTTTCTACTCATCCCTCCAGTTCCACTATGTGCCTTTGTTTTGATCAGCCATAAGGTTTTCGTGAGGTGTCTGCATCAAGGAGATATACTGAGGAAGAATGAATCTTTCTGCTTTATTCTCCGTTCCTTGCCTAATAATTCCTATCTTTGTTTTTACAGTTTTGATCATCATTTAGCTCACATTTCCAGTTAACCATCTACAAAGGCTCCTAGACCTTCCTCTGAAGGGGTAACATTTAATTTGCAACCAGTTATTACGTATATTTATTTAGGGATTTTTTTCACTTCATTTTTCATCTTTTGCATTTTCAGCACTGAATTAATCTGTCATTTTATTGCCAGTCAGACAGAATTATAAGATCATCAAGCAAATCTTATAGACAGTTCAAATTTTTATTATCCTGAATTATTGTCTTTTATCAGAAAATTTTGTCATGACATTATTTAATTCTCTTTCTTCATAGTTGTTAAGGATATCTTTAACAGTGTAGGCTGCAGAGCGAATCTCTTGGACATCCTGTTGGTAGGTGCCCACAAGGATGACAGTTTGCAATAACTATATGTGTAACCTTTATTTTCTGTTTTCCTACCAGTGAAAGAACCTTTGAGAGACAATTCCTTTCTTATGCCCATGTACCTATTTAAAGAGAATCTGGGGAGGAACTTTCTTGAAAATAGAAATCATATGCAGTTGTATACTCTCTGAAGTAACCTTTTTCACATATTTATGGACCTCGCAGAACTTTAACAGATTTATGCACTTGCCTCCTCCCAACATTTTGTTGTCTCCTCTAAAAGATATAATAATTACCCATGTATATACATTCGAATATTTTTTACTTATCCTGTTTTTGCAAACTTCAAGCTCAAAATATCCTGTCAGTCACAGGACACCTCCGAAAGTTCATTTTAAAGTCTGATGGTATGTTTGTTACTTTGCATCCTTTGGCACTGGTTACATATCACAGCATTTCAGCAATGTCACACTTCAATTACTTCAGAATAGTCTTAGCTAAGCATTTTTCTCCCAAGTTTTTTTCTCATATTTCAGCTTGAGACTGCTCCTTATGCCCATGTAGTGGTTTGATTCACATTTTCCCCTTTTCTGTGAGATAAGAACAGGGAGGAATACGAAGCAGGCACCAAACTTTAAAGAATATAATGAAGTTTATTACTACAACTAAAAGTAAAGTGGAATAAAAAGGAATTAAAGCAAATTAACCCCCTTTTTTCTCCAGCCCCTCCTCCATCCACCTGTAATATAAAGACACAAACTTAAAAGCAATTCAGCTA
>VYZQ01032976.1:12698-26844 GCA_013400655.1 Mystacornis crossleyi | reverse complement strand
CCCTCCTTCCTTCCTCCCTTCCTCCCTCCCTTCTTTCCTCCCTTCCTCCCTTCCTCCCTTCCTCCCTCCCTTCCTCCCTTCCTCCCGTCCTTCCATTCCTCTTGATCCAACTCATAGCTCTTTAGGAATTTTCTTATTTCTTTAGCAGCAGATATAAAATCACAACACAGTTATTTCACATTCATCTTCACAAAATCGGTGTTCCTTTGTGTTTCCTCCATGACTGGCATTAATCAGCTTCCATGGTGCCTGCAAACGTTTTAAGTTACCATTTAGATTGTCTCAAAGGTGAGAACCTTGAAATACTCTGCAGTTCATTGCAATATTTTCAGATTCTTGTTGATTTCTTTATCATATTAACATTGTGACTGCCAAGAATTTAATTTTACTAAGCAGCTGCAAGTTTTAACAACACAGCTGTTAAGAATGGTAATTGCTAGAAATTGGGGGTGAAAAGAAAAATTTTTCATCTATTTAAATAGAAAACAAAACTTATGTCAAAATGTATCTCGTACTCCAAAACCGCAGTCCCAATTAATGTGTTAGTCATTGAAACTTTTAAGACTGTCTAAATTGCTAAAGCCAAAAAGATATGGGAAACTGAACTCTTTCAAATCCTCTGTGTGTTCAGATTTAGAGACCTTGTGTCAAATTACATTTTGCCTTCAAACAGTAGTCCTCAGTGGCATGGGCTGTTCTGTTTTTGTGGTGTTCAGATGAGAGGCAACATCCATGTGACAGCACTTACAAATGCAAACCATGTATTTGAAGTCCACACGGCATTTTCAAGACTTAGGAACATGGTGTCTCAATATTCATTTTTCTTCTCAGACCAACCACATCAGAGGAAAATTTGAATTCTCCCCTAAGGACATGTGTGACTTTCCTTTCAGTAGAAAAGAAAGAAACAAATCTGAAGCAAGTCATTCCTTATTTTTTGTCTGCTTTTCATCAAGATCTGATTCTGATTGATTGTAAGGCTCTGAGTACACATTTGACTCGAAATCCACTCTGGTAAAGAGAAGTTAGTGATTTTTTTTTAAATTGTCTTCATGGTGTATTTTTGTTTCAACTACTGCATTTTCTCTTCCTAATCTCGTATTACCAAGCCTCCTCCAAAGTCATGCATTCATGGCTTGAGTCCTGTAAACCAGTAATTTTGTACTTTGTGTTGATATGTTTAAAAGTAATGGTGGTGTTTTAATACTTGATTCATAGGGCTTGGTTAGTATTTCTCAACTTACATCAAACCTCCTTTGTCTATTTTACATTCAGAATTGACTGTGTTACTGACTCAAGCCTTATCTGTAGGCGTTAGCTATTCCAATGGAAACATTGTACTCTGAGAGACGCCCATTAAAATGAGCATTGTTTTAAATGCTCCAGGTGGCAGCAAACTGGCAAAAGAAAGGATGGCAAGGTATATCAAGAAGGCAGAAAAGTGAAATTTTATGAAATCAGTTGATGAGGCCTTGATTACCTTTCTAAAATATTTTTCTAATATTGTAACTCTAATTTTAAACTTTCTGTTCACAGTGTAAATGGAAAATACTATTACACTTTGACAAATTCCCTGGACTGACTTTCTTTTTTGATTTGAAATTGGAGGGGATGGGGGGTGGAGGGTGTGTGTGTGTGTGTGTGTGTTACTGTGTGGTATTTTTCACTAATTATATCTACTTTTCATTTTTTGTTGAAAATTTATTTTTCAGTTTTCAGATTGAAAGACATGGTGTTTTAAAATCAAGGTGCTGTGTACAGTTTCTGAGCCACTCAACTTGAATTCTCTTCCTCCTGTGAACTTGGCTGGACTAGTGAGGTGCTATCAATAACACAGGTAATGGCACAGCAGCAAGAATGCCGTCCACTGGGAGAGACCAATCTGAGGGAACCACAGCGAATGAGTTCTTTGAACTTTTCTTTGAGCACTGCAACAGGAAAAACTGATGGAAACTAATTTTGAGGTACCTTAAACAAATTATTTTGTTTGCCCAACAGAAGTATTTAGACATGTATTGGACCAGCCTTGAAGCAACCTTGGAGTTATATTCTTTGATGGACATATTTGGTTATGTCCAGATGTTTTACTCTTGCAAGCATTTCAATGAGAAACGAAAAATGTTGTGGGATGCTTTTTGGAATTACTTTTGATGGTTCTTTTGTGTTAATACCTTTGATCACTTGACACAATAGTTAAAACAATGCCTTATAGAGGGGCAGTAAACTTGTAGAAGGAAGTAAGAATGGAATATAAGTACAGATCTGCTATTGTTTAAGGTATTGCCTTCGCAGGGATTATTTATTTATGATCAGCTGAATATCAGCATAACTCATACTCCAGTGAACTGAGGGGATGCGGAGCACTGTAAATATATCACAGGCAGGAGATGGCTGCTCTTCAGAGGTTCCAAGATGGTGTAGGATGGGATTGGATGAAGCTGAATCCCCAAGGGCTAATACCACCGGACCATAAAGCCTCACCATTTCTCACAGGGGCACATCCCATCCCAGCCCTCTTGGTGTTTGTGAGAGGCACAGGAGGATCTCTTGAAATATTACTCTTCAGGTACTACTGTCTTTGGAAATAGAAATATTAGGAATTTTATTATTTGATTCACATCTGAAGTCACACTGTGTGAAAGAGGTTTGCAAAAGGAGGGCCAACCTGTTCTGGGAAGGGCAAGAACTTTATCTGCTTGTTGTCAAGTTGGTTTTGGACAGGCTCTGTTGACTGAAAGATGCTGCAAATGAGTATGTCATTCTCTTCTCACTGTCTTCTGACAGATTTTTAATCTTAATAGTCATTACTTCCTTACCACATCTTGCTTCCTTTTCTCTTCTCTAAAACAAACACACAAACAAACAAAACCAAAAACAACCCCCTCACCCCACCCCCCAAAAAACCCCCCAAACAAATAACCGCAACCGAATGAAACACTGCCTTCCTGTATGTAAAACTGTGAACAAAATGGTAAATCTATTAAGTCCCTATGTTCCTTCCCTATAAAATGACAGTTGCCTATTTCTGTTTTTGGAAAATTAACAGAACATTAATGGAAACTTATTGCTGCGTTTTAATTTCCAGAATGATAACAAGACTCAGTGTGCTTTTATCTTCAAAGAGAGTCAGAGGAGAATTTTGTTTTCCAAAAACCTTGTACAGGACATAGGAGATATATATAGAATACAATGTACTATTTTCTGTGTTATCATGTTTAGATGTCTCTATTAGTTTATTACATTTATTGTAGCAAAAATATTAATACTTCATTTTAAAAACATTTCTACATATTATATATATTTGAAATCATTTGAATTCTGCACTTTTTAGAGGTGGCAGGGGAATACATTGTCCATTTTATAGCTGGGGAAGGTGAAGAATGCTGGTGCAAACTCCAGCTGCAGAGCTGAAAGTAGAGAGTACTGGGAGCATACACCTAGGAAAAGGAGTGCTCTGTATATCAGCAATGAAAGCAAGGCAAAGATCAGCTCGGACCCTGAAAATTTCTTTCTTTTTTAAATGGATATGAAGGTCCTAAAGCCTTTTTTCATATTTGTTTGTGAATATAGAAAAGTGATAAGGTGTTACCCTTTGAAAGTTTTTGTTTCAGAAAGAGATTTGCAACGTTTGGTTCTTACAGCAGGTATTTTGAAGATTTATAAATTCACTGTGATATTAATAGTGTCATAAATATAGAAGCAATAAAATATGCAAATAAATTACTTTTTAACCAATTGAATAGAGTACCCTCCATTTAAAAAGAATTTATGACCTGTTTCAACCGTGAGTATGCAAATTAAATGGCTTGGGTTATGAAAAGATATGTGTAAGTGATTACTTTGTGCTTTCTGCGAGCTGACACCTTTAACATCTCTCAGCCGTTTTAATTTTTCAAGCTAATATTATGAGGATGAAATGCATAGCAAACTGACAGCAAGTTTTTGTTTTGTTAAAGTTTATTCTTTTGCAAGCAATGCTAATATTCCTCCCTGACTTCCATTTAAAACCAGGATTTTTCTGTAGCAGATTTAGTGTGACAGTTGAGGAAGGAACCTAGCAGAAATGATAAAGGCAAACTGGGCTCAACATGCACTCAATTTAAAATGACAGCCAACAGTGTAAGCGCTCCCCACAGTGCACGTGGATCATAAATCTTTAGTTGTCAAAATAAACCATGCTCAGCTTACATGTTCTCTCATGAGAAGAAAGGACCTGAGAAGTAAATACTATAGACTTTAGTTCAAAACGGCTTCTTTTAAGAGCAGAAGTGTATCATAGGTAAGGTTCCTTTGAGGAATTTACAGTTGGGATGGTGCTCATTCTAAAGTTAGCCAGGTCCCCATCATTCAAGCAAGAAGAGCTATGCTGTGCTACCATGATTCAGTCCTTAATTTAATATTTGTATTGGTTTTTTTCTTGTCTCTCTTTTATTACCAAGAACAGTGAATCTTTTGAAATCAATCAACAGACGCTAAACTAATCTACCAAGAAAACAGCCTGCAAATTTAGCCAGTCCTCTTCATGACGGAGTTGAAATGGGAATTTTTAGAAGCAGATTCCTAACAACTCTGCACTTTCTTCATGTACTCTGCTCGAGCCTTTTGTGCAAGCTTCGCAGGCTTTGAACAATATGTATAAAAATAATCTCCTATCTTATTCTCGATAGTACACCCAACCTCTGCACACAGCTTGTTCTCTCAGCCCTCCCTGTCACATGCAATTCCTCTGCACCTCTGACTAACTTAGCTTTTCCTGCTGGCAGGGTTGGCTGAAAAGACCCATACACCTACTCTCACACTCCCATCCATACTTAGGCCTGGCAAGAAATGTGACGTTCTCCAAGAACCATAAGGAGATGCTGAAACTTGCCTGAGAATGAGATTGTTGCCTTATGGCTTCAGTCAGAACATTTTTTGAGGGGGTGTGGATTGCAAAGGGGGGGTGTGAGCAATGTCAAAGCTAGACATAGAAATAAAATGGGAGGTAAAAGTCATGCTATACTAATCAGCAATCCATTCAGCTTCACAAAACATCAAGAAGCTAAGTCGAGCATATTGCCTGAGAGAGCCAGAAGGGCTAGTTAATAAAACAGTTTCCAGAGCTGCAATGTCTGTGTCTGATTCAGATTGTGAAGCCTCCGATTTCTTCTTTAAAATACTTACTGTTTATTTTGCTCAATGGCCCTGACAATCCCAAAGGCCTCTTAAAACTGAAGAACTAGAAGAGAAACCAGTTGCTCAATGAACAGACCCTGTTCATGCTGGGTTGTGACTTACATCCCCAGCAAATAAAACATCATTCTTCCTGGAATACTCAGGCCCCTGCTCAGTGCAGACAAGAGCAGCAGCACACAGAGGTGGTGAGTGCCAGATGCAATTGTGTTTTTCATAAAGCAAATTTTCTATTTGGAGCACACAAACCCTTCCAGTGTAAAATGTATTTTCCTGCAAAGCAGAAAGGAATAGATGTATTTAAATAGGGAGGAATAAGAAGTGTGAGGAGAAAATCTAGATTTATTTTGCTTATAGTAGAGCAGAATTCCACTGTTAAGTGTAGAGTTCTGTGAGCTTGTACTGAATCTCCTTTCTATATATATTAATTCCTTTAAATCAGGTAATGGCTTTGTGCTTGCAAAAAGACGTGTGCATCTTACTCCTGAGTTATCAATAGTAGTAATCTTTTTAACAGATGGAAAGTTTTAGTGAGTCCTGAAATAATTACAGGATAAAACCTTCACAATTCTGTATGAGTGTTTGACTAATGATGCAGCTCTGACTAAAATAAAAAACCAAAACAAAAAAAACCAAGAAAAGTGTTTTGTTTCATTCTGAGTATCAATTGAAAAGGGAAAGAGAATAAATTTGCTGAAATTTAAAATCCTAAAACCCGAGTGTTTGGTCACTGGGACAGAACATAATCATCTTACTACTTAAATATTTACAGGGATGTTTTTCTCCTGTTCCTAAATAAAGGTACACCATGATGTTCACAATGTATCTAAAAATCTGTAAATGTGTAGCTTTGGCTATTTAAGCTTAGATGCACGTTTTAGAACATTAGTGCTATTGTGTAGCAGTACCCTTGAGAACAAGGATTAGGGTGTTTATGTTCTCACCTTCAATCTCCTACTTCATACCTGGGGGTTGCAGTGAATGCAAACTGCCTCCCTTGTGGATATGAGAAGTTAGTCCCCCACTTTTGGCTGTTCATATATATGATAGATACTTTCTAAAACTGCTGTTAAAAGACTCCAGGTGATGAAGGCATCGCACGTGCAGAGCTCTCCCAGTTTGTAAACATTATATCTTCACAGTGACTCAGTTCCCTAAGACACATTGCCCAGTAAAGCTCATCAAACTAAGTTGAATCTGGAGCCAAAATGTGATGCTGACACTTAGGCCACACTTACACTGATTTCAAGAGGAAATTTGGCTATTGGAACTTGACTTCTAAACTTGCCTTTCCGTTTGTCCTTACCAATAATGGTAGCACGATTTTGTTGCATTTAATTGCAGGTATAGATAATATCAATTAGCTCTCTGACTTCTTGACTGTGCCACCCAATCACCCAATAATGTCTCTCTACTGCTATCAATGTCTATAATTAATAAGGTGTGATTTCTTGACCACAAAACGATACACTTTTAAGAATTGCCTTGAGTGACTGTTCTGAATTACTTGCATGGCATTCTTTATCATTATTTTTTCTCTCCAAATCTTCACACTATTTATCTTTCATCAGATGCATCAGTAAATTAATATTTTTTTGCTTGTTTGTTTTTGTTTTGTTTTTGTGGGTTTTTTTTGTTTTTTTGGTTAAAATATTGTTTTCAGGGCAAAGGAACAGATATTGAATTCTTTACCTGTACTAAGCTATTAACTTTCAGGATAAAATTAAGTGTTGAATTACAGTAATATAAGAAGAACAGAATAATTAAATGAGAATAATACATTAATACTTTTATGTTTATCCTCCGGACCATGCAGAGCAATTATGTTTCCTAAATCATAGGGGACCATGGCCATACTATTAAAGGAATAATTCTTTTCCATTTGCTTCACCATATGTTTGCAGATGTAATAATTTTTGCAGGGTACATAGAGGTCTTTATTACACCTAAAGGACTATTTTCATCCCAGGCCATTTGAATTGTAGCACTAGTAATGCAAAAAACTTACTTTCTGTTGCTTGATGAGCATTGTACACTCGAGAGACACTTAAACAATAACATTTCTGCTTTTGTTGCTACCTTTTGACATCTCATCCCAATGACATCAAGATTAAAGCATGTGGATATTACTACTTTAGTATGCATGTTTTCTACATTGAATAGTATAAGAGAAAGTACATGGGTTTGGTAAACATTTAACAATTGCCTGAAATATTTCTTATATAAAAATAAAGAGAATGCAGAGATATATGATGGCTTGTAACAGTAACTGTACTGCACAGCCTCAGAGGTCCTACTGCGTTTTTCATGTGTAAAACTAATGACAAACGGGGCCTGTTCCTTAGTTCTGCCCTTAAATGACACTAAACAGTGGGAGGGACTGAACTGGAGAACACGACTGTACTGCTCCCCATCTATAGTAAGAGGAGAGCTACACTTCCTTTTCCATGCTGATCTCTAAGTTGAATCCCCAAAGCAGCCTGGGTAGCTGTTGCCGCACTATTTCAAGAGCTATAGAGCTTAAAGGAAATTGTCCTAATTTTAATGCCGTTGTCTGCCAGCAAAGGAGTTGAGCCTTACTGACCTAGTACTTCCTAAATAAGGCCATTTGCAATATCTCGGATAGCATATGCCCAGATTTAGTAGGTCCCATTTTCACCTGGGGCTTGGGCATGCGAAGTGAACACAGGCATGGACGCAGCTGATGGACACAAATAATTTAAAAATGTTACCACTGTAATTCAGAAGGGTTTAAATCTCTTTGTACCTTATCTCTCTCCACCAAAGCATTATTCAGACTGATTCTTTCACCTGATCTCCAGCTCTAGTTTTTTCTTAACAGATTTCAGAAGAAGAGAAAAAAAAATTATGTGATGAGAAGAAACATTTTCTCAGTGGGAAGCACATGAAATAAGAAACACATCAATCACTACCACTTTCTCTTCTTTACCTGGGAGTTATTTCTTCACTTGTACATACTTATAGAGTTGAATGTTGCTGCAGGCGATGTGCAATTCGAGCCCTGATTGTGATGCTCCACCCACTGACTGCACAGCAATAAACCAAGAGAAAGTCCTTCATCTTGGTCTTTGCTACTCTCATGCTATGGCACATTGTCATCCCCCTTTGTAAACCATGAAAGAGATCATGGAAGGAGAACAAGGCAGAGCCTTGAAAGACTCCTGGCTTTCTTGTTTCAAAGGATACACAATTTTTCTTCAAAATACAGAAATGTAACTGCAACTTTCCCTAATGCTTCTTCCCTGCCTCCCTCAGGAGGGAAAGAAGTAGAAACTAAAGCTTTAGATATTATTTTGACTGCAGTTTAAAACAGCTTCAGAGTAATTGATCCAAACTATCGCTACAAGAAATCACACACATTAGTTAAATAACATCCTAAATTTAAATATGCCTAAACTGCCTAAACTTAAATGTGTGTGCTGCGGCCAGGACCCTGCAGCTCATGCTGATGAGACATTTCTGGGGTCAGGAGCAATGGGAGCTAAGCTGCCACCATGTATTAAAGAAGCCCTCAGGGAGCACGGGTGACCAGGAGTGCTGCCAACAAGGGCATGGTGTGACAGCTTGGGCAGCAGTTCACGTGGAAGAGTGTGCAGGAAGGATGCTGAAGCCCTGCCAGCTCAGCCAGAAAACAATGGCATCCACCCCACAGAAATCCATGGCCCCTCTGAGCTCTGCATGCTCTGTGACTGATACAGCTGCCCAGGGAGAGCTCCAGGGAGAGCTTGCTGGCACCCAGGTGTCAGCTGCAGAGTGTGCTTAAGGGATCAGGAGCACAAGCAATGTTCTCCTCTATCCTTCCTGTTGCAGGGAATGATGAGAGAAGAAACAGGAAGAGACAGCAGATCAGTACCTGACTTTCAGCCTGGTGTCACTGGCAGAATTTAAGGAGTTTTTTTGACTGTGGGTCAATTTACAGGGCACCAGGGCTGCTGGATCAGATGGGGTACACCTGTCTCAAAGGTGGTCTAGAGCTGCAGCGCAGTGCCTGAGGCCCCATGTGCTCCAGCCTCATTTCACAATGCTAAGGTGTGTAGAGCAGGGACCATCTATTCCTTTGTGCTTGCACAGCTCCATGGTTGGACCCTGAGGTGCTACAGTGGGCAAGGATAACAGGTGGACCGTGGCAAGTGTATTTCTTTCTTGCCTATAAAGTATTCCATACTGATAAACCTTGAAGTCATCAGATAACAGAACCAGTAAAAATATATGTCTCCTCATAATTCTTCTCTCTTTCTGGGATATCCTGGTGTAGCTGTATGATGGTAAAAATTTGGGATCACAATTTTGTAGCATAAGAAAAATAACTCTCAAAATACTTTTTGGGTAGATGGAAGTGGCGAAGAAGGGGCATTGATCAGCTCACTGCCATTGTATAAATCTTTTTGACCCCATGTTAAAACACGGCATCTTAAATGAAATGAAGAGCTTAATGGAGACTATTCCTAACAAGCCACAAATTTAAAGATTACCTTTAGTGTGTCTTTAATCCTTAAAGTGTGAATGGATAGAGTGTTTTTCAGATTCTTTTAAGGTACACTGGTCTAATATGTATGTTACATGTACTGGTAAAGGAATGATTTTTGTCCCATATTTAATCCCTTATGTTTTTGTCACAGCCATTGATATGAGTTGGTTTACTGTGCTTATAGTCAGAACTAGTTTAATTTAGGGAATTCCAAATATATACAGTTCAGTGAATTACAAATCTGTACAGTTATGGCAAGATAGGATTTCCCTGATGTATATTATCCTGTTTGTCCACTGAGTGTACATTCCTGCTGCCAGAAGGGAGAGCTGCAATATGAAAAAAGCACCCTCTGTAAATATCCACTTCATGTTTATGTTTTTGATTTTTGGTGTTCTCCAGCTAGGAAGTTGTGAAATACTTGGCATACTATACCATTTTTATGTCCTATAAAATATGGAAGGGATTTTACTGGGAAAGTGAGCTGACCCCTGTGCAGTAAATTTGATTGCAAAGCTGCTAATATATTCTCTATTACCTCAGTCTTGGGTGTCTGCTGAGCATAGGTTTATAAAAACATTGACCATGCCAAAAGTTTCATACATTTTTGGTATGTATGACTGGAAAGAGCATATGGCCAACAAGCTAATTTCCTTAGGTCAACTCAGAAGTGACAGTCAATTGCACTAAACTACTGCTTCCTTCCTGCTGATTAACAGGAGTTTTTGTCTGGTACCTGGTACCATATATTCTTTGCATATCTTTTATTCATATTTTACCTACTATATCCTATAAATCCCAAACTACTATGTACCTCAAAATAAATCTTTTCCAGACTCACCTCAAGTTTCCTACCACCCCTTCTCCAAGGGTCAGCTGATGACCTCTGTACAAGATCTGCCAGGAATGTTACAGCAACAAAGCCTGCAGTCAATCTTTGGGGTTCCTTGGCTTTAGGGTCCCCACAGAAAAGTGAGTAACTCTCAGTAGTGAAGGGGCCTTTTCAGTCTCAAGCAATGAGTTAAAAAAAATGGCTTTAAATTACAGAGCTTTCGCAGAGTTGTGGAGGAGAGTAACCCATCCTTCTGTGGAGCTGTCAAAGAGCAGAGAGCAGAGCATCCACTTCCCAGACCACCTCAGCAGTAGGAACAGGATGGGCCTGTGCTGTGAGTTGTTACCAAAAAGCGTTTACCACTGTCTCTGAAAGGCTGTGCTCATACAGTTAAGTAAAGCAGGGCCAGAGGTGGCCTGCAATGAAGTGACATAGACTGACTGTATCCACACTTCACCACAGTGGTTCTGAATCTCCTCATTGCCTCTGTATGATGCTCCTGTGGCACTGTGATCCTGTGATGCACTGCTTGTTGTCTGTGTATATATTTTTAATTCAAAGTCTCTGAAATAATGCTGAAGCTACGTCCAGCCTGTCAAACTGGTTTATGGTTGTTGTTTTCATAGCATGAAACTGGAGGTATTTGGACTGTGCTGGAGGACTGTGGAGGGATGCAAATCTGTCTTGTCTACACTGCATTTGCAATGGTCTGTGGCACACACTGGCCCTTAAACGGGACCCAGGGATTCCCTGAGAATGTGCTAGTTTTAGTCTCAGCTATTCCTCTGAGTGTCACCCAACACTAAGGCAACAGTATGCACTCAGTCAAGCAGTAGGTCTGAATGAAGATGCTTCTCCCACACTCTATTTTATTTAGCTGTATAGTCAGAGGGGTCCAACTGCTGAATTGTCCCTTAGCGTAGTCTGCTTCCAGATCCTGCCAAACCTACCTTAACATCACTCGGATGAGTTTTTTCTACAGAGGTCACCCTGGGATTCCTGTGCGCAGCTGCTGAGAGTTGTGGTGCACCAGGTCCTGCTGACACTCTACTGCTCTGTTTGCCACTGGCTTGCTGCTAGTCTGCAGCTGCTTTAGGTGGTTCTTAATTTTTATTCCAGTTTGGTGATACAAGCAGTCCACACAAACCACACTTCACAGAAGTAAGATATATTTGGCATAATTTGCTTCTTCTCAAATAGCCAGTTTTCCCAGTGGGGTCATTCTAGTGAGGCAGAGTCGAACATTTGCTTAATGCATAAAGATGCCTTTGCTGTTTGTCTCAATTCAGTTTTATTTCTATCTTTAAACAGGGTTTTCAACAGCAATGCACCAGAATGCTACAAAACCTACATACCTATGAGAGTACCCTTAGCTTGAGTCAGCTCTTGTGCTCTCCAGAAGATACCTTAAAATTTTTGTTCACCTTCACTCTACCGTCCTAAAAGGAGTTTCCTCTTTCTGCCCTTCTTCCTTATATGCATACCTCCAATTTTGTATACCATACCAACAATTCTTTAAAAAATGCACACCTCACATTTCCTATGAACACAGATTTCCTCTGAGATTAACATATTTTTGAACAAGACATCAGTTCGTCTGAAGACTTTATGAATTCTTGTTGCCTTTTCAAATAAAATGAAAGTATTTGTAACATTTTATTAAAATGGAAAGGTGACATGTTCCTGTTTCATCCTGATTCAAATATTTGCTGTACTGCGATTGGGCCTCCTGGCTCCATGAAGTTTGCTGGGTACTCTATACAAGTTCTGCTGACGAGTATTCTTGTACAGCATATGACTTCTGTGGGAGTTCTTGTGAAATTTGCATTGCTCAAACAAAAGAATTTTCATTATCTGCACCCTTAGAATGCCTACCTTAATTAGCATGGCATCCAAAAAACTAAGCTTGCCGGCTTCTGCTATTCATGGTTTTGTTTTCCAATAAGTATGGAGACTTTTGTCCTTGGTTCTCAATTTTTTAAGAAGGTGGGAACAAAAGAGAGAAAACAGAGGGAATTCCCCTATGAATACATGTAATTTTCCAGATAATAACAGAGGCTTGACATTTTTCATAATCACTGTACCTTGCACAGACATTAAAACTTTAAATGGCCCCATGCAGTGCAAAAATTATACCCCAGTCTTGCTCCTATGTTCCAAATTTCGGTTAAAACCTTTTATATGGAGCCCATGCAACCTTATCATCAGAGCTGAAAAGGCAAACTCTTAATAACATATGATTTAAAAGAATATTAGAATTTAATTTTCATTGATTCAGAACTCCTTTGTAAATTATTGGTTTAGGGTAAAAAAGAGATTTTCCATTAAATCTGGATTTGTGCAAAATCAAGATCAAAAAGGATGTGATTAAATGCTTTAGAATTTCACATAATTTAGGAATATTTTAGCAGCATCTCTATTGAACAGTGACCTTCTATTATTCTGTATTTCAGGCTCAGAGAGACATTCTATTCATGTGTTGACTACTAAAAGAATTATTTATTGTGAATTTTTCATGTTGTAAGTGTTATATTTTTGCTATGTTCTTGCTAGCTGCTGCAGGTTCTTTTGGTGGGGATTTGGTGTTAGCTGTGAGGGGAGGGGATGATTTATTTTTCCAGGCGAGCTTCTAAAAGAAGACTGTTGTATTACAATTGATAACTGTAATAATTAAGCAAATGGATGGAGAAATTAATGAGTTGTCATTTTCATAAAGAATAAGAATGTTACTAAAACATGCCCATTTAAAAGGATGAAGGCAGCCTGCTAGGAGGTTTACTTTCAGCAAACAAGAGATTGAAGTAAATAAATTAGTTTTCATTCCTAATGGACATATTTCTTCTCATCATTGTCATGGTAAACGCAACATGAAGCCAGCAGACAGAGAGCTGAGAATCGGTAAAGCCAGGAAAATGCTTTTCAGGGATTTTTGAGTCAGAGGCTTGAGGGTAGCCAAAACCAGATGCAGACTTTATTAGGAAATTACAATTAGAATTTTAGGAGTGCTTGAGGCTTGCCTGTTTGGTCCCATGCCTTATCCCTGTACCTGTATGAAAGAGGATCCCTGTCTGTCCCAGCCCCCGTAGAGAAACAGCTGGAAAGAGATCCTGGCCAGCAATTCTGCTTTTCCTAACAGAGGAAGGGTGGGCTACAACTCTGTCTTACATAAGACCAGCTGCGAGATTCAAGCTCTCAGACAGTCTTGTCATCCTAAATATGTCGAAGTTGCCATTTTACATCAACTTTCCCAGTGAGTCAGAGCTTATCTGACATCCCCCACTGATGGTCAGACTTACAGCAGACTGTGTGTTAAAGCCACGATAAAACCCCGTGCAAGTTTTCCACCAGCCACAGTGCCACAGCTTACAGAACAAGCTTTGAATAAGGATTTTTATTTTCAAACTTATATTAATGCCCATGAAACAAGGTCAAAAGAAATCATTGCATTTCTAGAAAGAGCGCTGCTCATTACCACTAATCACAAAAATGAATCATCTGCAAGCTGCCTGCACTTACAACTGTCTTGCGTAGCTTATTGGATGGCACAGAGCCTGCTCATGTCTTATTTAGATGTAGTATAGGGAATAGATGTCAGAAAAAATGATTTTACCAGGATAATTTAAATAGAACAACAACTGTTATCTTGTTAGCAA
>VYZQ01032976.1:2301-12643 GCA_013400655.1 Mystacornis crossleyi | reverse complement strand
GCCCGCTGGCACCTGCTCCCTGCTTCAGCATCAGGAAGCTTAGTCAGTCAGGCTCCTGGACTTCTGTCTCTGAGATGGGGCCCATTCTTTCCAGGGATACCAAAACATGAAGAACATGTTTTCATCTTACTCAAATTGTAATTTTTGCTTTGATATCAAAGACTAGGGAAGTACACAAGAGGCAANAGTACAGAAGAGGAAATGTTTCCTAGACAGCTGCTTGGGTTGTTTCCTCTTCTGTCTTTTGCTGGAGCTAATTCTCCCCAAAGTACTTCATCTTTTCAGCTGGACAAAATGTTCTGAACTTTTTGTATTAAAGTTTTTGGATCTTCTGTAAGACCCATCTAGAAGGGGATTTGTAAAAAAAAACCCAAGCATATCTATTGCCTCTGTTTTTAAGCGCTCTGAATCAGTTATGAAGGATACACTGATTGTCTCCTTCCAAAGGGGTCAAATAATTGCAGGAATTTGAGTTTAATTAGCCCTTTCTGTCTGGTTTGTTGGTTTTTTTTTTTTTTTTCTTTTCAAATGAGTCAGAACTGTAAACATGAACATAAACAATTCTTGCTCAGTTTCTCATCATAGTGTAACACAGTCCAAACCACTTCTCAACTCCCACTCAACATTCGGAAAACAGAGCATCTCACACAGAGCACCTGCCATCTTGCAGAATAGTGCCATATGTGATTATCTACAAGATTTATGTAGAGATATAACACCAAACTTAAGACAGAGAGGAATGTTTCCTCTTATTGGGAGCTCTGGTTAGACACTGAATAAAAATTGTGCAGGTGGCGACATGATCCCTTTTTTTGTCTTGCCTCTTATTTAAAGCATTGAAAAAGCATAAGTAAGAGTTGTCAGATGACGTAAGACTGAAATTAGGTTAAAAATACGTCAGCAGGGGTATGAATTATTGCAGTGTGCTACCATTGCTTTGTTTTTGGCTTCATAATCCAATCATATGTCTTGAAAATGTCATTTGTTTACTCATTTTAAACATGTTCTGATTTCAAAACCAAAATGTGGATTTTTATTTTCTGTATCTCAGAAAATAAGTTAAAAATATTTTTGCAAATTAGTTTCCATTTCAATTAGTAAATTTGTCCATAGAGTACTCAGGCATCCAAGTTTATGATCAAAGCCCATCCAATCGAGTTTTGCAAACTTTTAAAGAAGATCTAGAGAGAGGGTAGTATGTATTTGTTTCATAAACTGCAGAAGTAAATGTTCTAAACTATATGTATTTAAAGAGCTGCCTGAAATACAGGAAAATTCATGACATTTTCCTATGAATCATTTAATTTGTTGTCGGTATGTTGGAGGGAAGAAAAGGCCTACTAGTTTTTTTTTTTTAACAGTAGCTGCCACCAAAACTGACTTCTAAGAAGAATTCATTTAAGTTTCTTCTCACATTTATTCTAAAGAAAGTTAAGGAAATAATGATGCTATACTTAGTGGGGATAATAAGAATGAATAGTACTATTCATAATAATCTTCATATCTATCGTGCATTAGCATATGAACAATAGACATCTAATATTTTCAGCTACTTTCTTTATTCTCTCTCTCCTTTTTGTGTATTGAGTTTTTACATCTCAGCTGACTATGATGATTAGCTAAATACTGGTATAACTAATCTGAAATATTTTAGATTTCTGGAAGTCAGGTGTGTCATCCAGCTGACCAACTGGAGAATTCCTTGGAGTGTGGTTGTATAACAACCATAGGAGACTAATTAATTAAAATAATTTAAAAGTAGAAGATAGGTACAGCTTTTGTGGTAGTCCCAAAGCTGCAGTAATTTATCAACTGAAAGCAGTGTTTACTGGGACCTGAGTTAATTGATTGAAATGAAAAAGATTTCATATGCATCTTGAAATTTTAGCGTAATTCTCTAGTGCTATTCATCTTGGTGACAGAGAAGAACTTTCCTGATGTTCTGCTGCTAATAAATACTATTTAATTCATCTAAAGTTATTGCTGGCAGAATGCTCTGTCTCTAAATTTAAAGAGCTTAAGCACATGTCCCAAGCACGAAGGAAGACCTGCTCAAATATTCTCAAATAAGAAGTCCCAAATATACAGCTACACAGATTCCATAGCTCAGGAAGAGGAAAATAGTTCAAATGGGTCTTTGAAAGAATGGAAAAGTAACTTGGCTCCTGACCTGCAAGCGGAACAATGTTTTTGATTTTAATGAAAATTTTAATGATATTTGTGTTAACACTACTTTCATTCTGCTTGAGACTTGTCCAGGCTTGACTCCCATAAGCATACAAGAGCACAGGGCTTGTAAGAGAAAGAGAATTAACAAAATGGAAATCTGTAAACTACATCAGTGCCAAATCGAACTGGTAGGTGGCAACATGAATCCAGTCTTGCGTATTACAGAGGAGGTGAGAAAGGCAGTACAGTTTCTTTAATCTCACGCTTTCTCTTCCTGCTCGTAGGAAGATCCCAAGTGGTTTTCTCAACTCTTTCCAACTGGTTTCTATTTTTTTTCTAGGGAATGAGGCAAGTGGGAGGAAAGAATACAGCATTGTTCTGCATGGACTGTAATTTTTTCAGAAAAACTGTTTTACCTCATAAAACATCGTGTCTTCCAGTATAAAACATTTTATGGAAATATACCAGTCTAGATCCAGAGGTTCACAGGAAGGAAATAAATTTTCAGAGGAGGTGAATTATCATCCCAAGAGATAAGGGGCAAGTTCCAATGGGAAATTTATATGCTGCAATGCTCAGTGCTACAGCTGTTGGTGGCCTGGTGCCAGTCCCAGGTGTAGAGCAGCTTCAGGAGTGGCATTTGCACCACTGACTCAGGCACATATGCTTTCCTTGTACTGAACGTACTGAACACAGGGAGCTGGGGATGCTGAGGAGGTGGGAGTAAGCCACTAAAGTTGCTGGGAAGGCATGTTTCTGAAGGCATGTAATTCTTCAGGACAAAGGTGAGGTTTCTCACCTATTTTTCCCTAATGTCAAAATGTTCAAAATGTTATTTTTATTAACCAATTTCACCCCATGAGGATACAAGAAAAGTAGACTTTCTGAGTTAGACTTTATGTAACATGAAACAATTTCAAACAGATGGTCTTCAGCATAAAAACCCTACATCTGTGTGTTGCATACTCTCTGGGTGGCCACCAGGTACCCACTTATCCACTCTTCCAGCCCCCTTCCTCAGCTGGAGGAGGAAGAAAATATTATGAGAGCATCATGGCCTGAGCCATGTAAACCCAATATAATCTGCCATGCCAAAACTAAAGGAGGAAAGAGAGGGTCAGGGTGAAAAAAAAAAGGGGGGGGGGACAAAATGAAACTAATAAACAGAACACTAAACAAATAACAAAGGCAAAGAAACAAAAAAACCCTATAAGCATTGTATCAAATCTAGGGAGGGCAACAACCAGTCATTTGACCATCTGCTCTGACTAGTAAAAAGGCTGAGGGCCTGGAAAGGATGAGTGGCTGAAGCTCTGCCTTCCAGCATAAATTCTCTTGTGTTCCTTCAATCCACTCCACCAGTCTGCTGTATTCCACTCTGCTGGACTGGCTGACGAATGGAAAGGAGGAGGTGAGCCATCAGTGACATGCACAGGGAGTGTGCAGTGAGGAGTGGTTATGCCACAGAGTAAATACACTCCCCCGTGCGCCCCACACACCGGTGCCCCAGCTGCCCACAGCACCCCAGCTCACCTCCCCAGCTCTGCACTCGGCCTCAGACAGCTCAGGGAATGACCTATGTCTCATGCTGGTTTGGAGCTAGGTGATGGCTGAGGGCACATTCTTGGGGACCAGCATGGTTGGACATACAGGACTGCCCGGCCAAGCAGACACATCCACTGACAACACCTGTCTGAAAATGAACAAGCCAGGTTTGAATGGGGCTTTGAGCAAACTGGTCTAGGGGAAGGTGCTCCTGCCCATGGCAGGGGGTTTGGAACAAGGTGATCTATAAGATCCCTTCCAACCCAAACGATTCTTTGATTCTATGATCCTATAAGCACTTCTCACTCTGAAGGTGTCTGTATCAATCAGATCCTGAGCTCGGAGGTGAGAGGGGGAGTGAATGTGTGTTAGGAATTTATTTTAACTTCAGTCAGCAGCTTCTACATCATGAGTTTGGCATTAGAAATCCAGGTTTAATTGGTGAATAATCTGCCAATCACATTTCAAAAATGCACAGGAGGTACTTTTAAATTTTTGCATTCTTGAAACATTTGTGATCTTTTTCACGTATCTTTTAGCCTATCTCTCTCTTATTACTTGAATAAAAGAAGTGGGAGGATGAAAAAGAGAACAGCAAGGGCTTGAGAATCTTGTTATAAATATACAGAACATCATCTGTAGGTGGTGATATAAAAAATTACAAGAAATGTTCCTCTCTGTTACTGTAGATAGACATGCTTGGTCAAAGTCTGCCACTACAAACACCAGGAATATAACCACATTGCTGAACGTCATTATCCTGCTTTATCCAGTAGCTTCCTTAGTAAGACTGATGTTGAATTCCTTAAGTCTTTCTGAGGGTTTTTGGCTGTCCCAAGAATTAATTTATCAATCACTGGCTTTTGAAATCACATGCTCATTCCAACTAAAATTGCACTGGAAAGTTGTTGTCTGAGTTACTTAATCTGTACTTTTACTCTTCTCTCTTGGAGTCAGTCAGATGTCAATCTGAATTTTGATCTGATGTTTGCTTTAATGCAGCCACCTGGATGGTTTCAGTCTTATTCTTCCCCCAGCTTTTCAGACCACTGCTGTCCTGGTACCTGGTCAACACACTGCAAAATTTTCTCATCCTGATTCTCATTGCTGGGAATTTTTGTCCTACTTCTTTTTTTTTTTTTTTTTTTCCCCTCATTAGTTTGGTGACATTTTATTTTCAGAAATAAGTTAGTCAGAAGTAAGAACTCAACCCTTCAAACAGCATTTCATCAGGTAAGTATCTGAAAAAACTTACTAAAGCCTGCTACAAGTGCTGAAATATTCATCTATCATTTCATATAAAAGAAACCTTTTTCTATCACTTTAAGATTATCCAAGAGAAAATAGGACTGTCTGGAAAGACATTTTTGCAATAAGGTATTGATTTTGAGGAAATTTTTGCAATAGAAATGTTTATGAGATCCAAGGCAGTCCAGTGACTTCTGATGGCAGATTGGAATAGAGATTGGAAATGAAAACCTGGTATTGATCTAAAAAAGATGTCTTCAGTAGAGTGCCATTTTTGAAACCAAAAAGGTAGTGTATTGTTCCAGTGCAAAACACTAACCCATTTCCAAAATTTAAGAGCTCATAAAATTGCCAGACTGTTAGTTGCTGATGAGTTACATGTCAAGAGGGACTCATGGTTATGAAGATTAGATAGTTTTTTTACTTATTTTTTCCTAACAGACTGTTCTCTCTGAAGAGGGGAATCCCTGAATGGCAAGAAGCAGTGGTGCCATCTCTGTCACAGTGTTTACAGAAAATGGCTGGTGATGCATAGTCCTTGTTCTCAAGGCGATGGCACTTCGAAGGCAGAGGAAGATTACTCCATCTACTAAAAGCATCCTCAAGTTCAAGGCTGGCTACGAGCCCAGGCAAACCACGCTGCTCCCCAGGAGAACAGACTGTTGGGGCATCAGCAGAGCAGAGGCACTCATTCCTATTTCCCCCATTTCCGACCCTGGGAAGCCAGGCTGGCTGCTGCTGCTGCCCCTGCAAATGCAAGGCATGTGCAAAATAGGCTGTCCTTGCAGGAGCGTGGGGACACAGGATGGGACCACCAGCAATTGCTGTATCTACATCCCTGCAGGAGTCTGGAAAGAACAAGACCAGCAAGATGGATTTCTCAGGGCTCTCACATTACCTTTGTCTCCCCCAGCTTTTCCTGTGCCAGGAGCAAGAGCATCATGGCTTCGTTTCAGGTCAATTAAATTCAATTTGCTGTGCTTTCCCGAGAAGCCATAGGCAGCTCTGATAAAGACCTAACATCATCATTAGGGACAAAAATAGTGTGGTGGGCTGACCCCAGCTAGCAGCTAAGCCTCCACCCAGTTGCTTGCTCGCACCCCCACAGCAGGATGGGGGAGAGAATCACAGGGCAAAAGTGTGGAAAACTCATAGGCTGAGATAAAAACAGTTTGATAAGTGAAGGAAAATAACAAAAGTGATGCAAAGGCAAGCTCTCGCCAGCTCTCAACAACAGACTGGTGCCCAGCCAGTGTCAGAGCAAGGGCTACTTTCCTGGGCTGTAACCCTGAGCGCAGTGCCATAGAGGAGGGAACATCTCTTTATTCAGCTCAGGTCATGTATCCTGACTGACTCTCCTCTCAAATACTTGTGCACCCTCAGCCTATAACAGCCAAACCACTGATGTGCTATCAACACTGCTCTGGCCACAAATCTAAAGCACATCACCCCTTGGCACTGCTTATCCCAAGGTAATTCCTTCCCAACACTCTTAGGAGCAGCACTGGAAATTTTCAAGGAGATGTTTATCAAGACTAGTAAGCAGAAAAAAGTAATAGTTTAGGGCAAAAACTTAAAATGGGGTTAAAATAAAGTTGAAATATGATATGGTCTGGTTTTTATCACATATGGCAATATGGAATCCCTTCTATGGTTCAGAATATCACAAAGCATTTTTGAAAATCTTTTTCCTTTGTGAAGTTTGAATGCACTGAAATATACTTTTTCTAGCAGTTGGGAATTGGATTAGCAAGGACCAAAACTTATGAGCTTAATTTTGTGTTCAAAATATTCATGTTTCTGGGTTTGCAAATATTTATTTTGTTTCTCTTATTGACATGGTAGACTTTTTTTCCTGTTTCTTCAAAAATTAAAATATTCTCACTAAAAAAGATCCATTTACTATTATTTTTTCATGCACTTATGTTCAATTTTTCTTTATAAATTTTCGATCAATATGATAAAACATTTGGAAAACTTATTTTTTTCTCCCTCTTGAGATTTTTTGATGTACGGGTATTTTTTGAATTTGCACCTTTCTCCAAAACATTGGAAGATGTACTGTGGATATATATCATAGTAAGTAAATGAATAAACTCTTTGCATCAGGCATTTAACATCACAACCCACTCACTCGTCTCTTGAAAAATTCACCAATAGCATCACTGACATCGTTAGTTGTTATTTCCTTTTTCCACTAAATGTTTAAGAAGGGTGCTGAAAAAAGAATTTTGACTTTTCTTACATAAAGGAAAGGGTTTAAAAAATTCCTAGGCCCCCAAGAGACATTAGACCCTGTATTTGAAGCCTGTGTAGGTGGCATTACTCTCAAAGTAAGGATTTTATTCTTCAAAATGTGTTTTAACAGGAGCTCTCTTTGGGGACCATTTTAAGGCAATGAAGCCAAGCAAAGCCTTGACAGCAGCTTTGCTAAGTATGGATGGGCACATCCCAGGGACGAGGGCAATTCTTTCTGGTTAGTCTATCTTCTGAAGCTCTCTCTTCTTCTAATCTTCTGGCAATACTCTAGCTGTCGCCTTTGAGTAAATCTTGCAAAGATTTTTTTCCCCGTAGTAGAAATAAACCTTGTGTTTCTTAGGAGTGGGGAAATGTATGCAGGTAGGCAGCCAGGCAATCTCCCTGGCCGTGCTGTGCCTTGCCTCAATTGAGGGATGCTGCGTGCTCAGCGACTGTCAGTACGGCTTCTCCTAGGAGCTTTAAATTGCTCTCTTGAAATGCAATTGCAGGGGCTAGTTGTCTTCTGTTTTAGTATGAAAGCTGAAACAAAGCACATAGCAGAAGGCAGAACTAAACTCATTCACTCTTAGCTTCAAATCCTAACACTTAAGTGGGGCAGACTTACTTAAACAGAAATGCCACTTAAGAGAATTTGTAAAAATTATACCTATTTGAAAAATGTGGATCCTTCCAAATACTTAAATGTACCATAAAACTTTGCCTGATTAACCCTCTGCTTTATCCAGGTTCTGAAACCTCATCCCATGTAATTTCATATCTTACCAGGACATAGCTTTGTAGAAATTCCTTGGGGAAAATCCAGCTTTGAATCAGGTCTGTTAGAGTCCTTTGCACTTTTTCCTATGTTTTGAAGGACTTCAGCAGAAAAGTTATTTTACCTCTCTTTTTATATGTAATAAATAACTATTCTGAGGGTGATTAATCTACTTTTCTAATGAAGTTTCAACTGTCTTACTTTCATAAGCATTAATAACGTATATTTGTCTTGTTACTCGATATCTAAGAAAATTTCTATTATTTGTCATACAGTCCAATTGAGCTACTTTTAGTCATCATGAACAACTGACTTAGCTGTGGAAAAAAGTATACTTTTAAAAATCCGATGGTATGTCAGCATAAAAAGATGAGGACATTGTACTGAGAGATAAGTTTCTCATGCTTTAAAGCAAAGCCAAGACACTACCTATAGCATCTACATTATGGAACAAAGCATGTTTATTTATTATATAAATTCTTCCCATTTCAAGTACCTCTTCAGAATGGCTGTTGTGGACAATGGCACTAGAATAAGAAAATGAGCGAAAGCAATCACATTTCTTGTCACAGCACTGGGAGAAGTTATGTAAGGGCAAAAGGTGGAAGTTTCATTTTGGATGACATGCCTGAGAAAAGGAACAAATCTGTGTGAACCATCTCTTTCTGGTATCTGGCAGTCACAGGTGTAATACACTGTTATGAGACCTAAAAGAGTGCCTCCTCTTTATATTTGATGTAAAGGGCTTCGAAATTACTAGATTTTTTTTAAGTGTTGTTTTTCATTTGAAGGCACAAAGTTAATTGAAACTGCAATTCTGTTGCTGAAGGATTTGTTAAATTAGTTTGAAAAAATCCCCAAAAACCAACAACTGTTGACTACTTTTTTATTTTCTGGCAATGGACTGTATGAGTGAAATACTAGTCCTGATTGTTATCTTCATCATATAATGAATGAAGATAACGAAACAACTGTCTGGGTGTTTTTCACTGCCTTTTTTTTTTTTTTTTTTTACCAGTAAATGCCTTTCAGAACTTTCCTAACCAAGAAAGCTGAGAATTTAAAATGTCTCTGAAAACAAAAATCTTTCTATATGCTCCCTTGTATAGATTTATTTTCTTTTAAATTTTATTCCGATGCTTGTTTGACCATTCTGTTCTTGCACTGTATGATGTTATTGAGCTGTCAGTGAGACCTGCAACATCAGTGAAATGGAGTAAACAAAAAAACCCAGCCCTGTTCCTACAAAGAAATAATTTCATCCACAAGCCATCTGATCCCTGAAGACTGTATAAATATGTACAAGCTACTCTGGAGTGGTCATTTTGCATGTACAATACAGTTACACCAGCTTGTCACATTTCATTTACTATTACTAAGATTCAATATTTAGACTGTGGCAGTGCTTAGTCTGCAGAGGCATTCTGCTAACACAGGGCAGAACAATAATGCAAAAAAATTTAAAACAAGTAAGGAAAAAATTATCAGTTCTCCTATAAATGCAGATTACACATAGCAAATGTGAGTCTGGAACAATATTAATTTTGTTAGAAATTAAACCAATATTCCATGTCTTAAACATGGATTTCACCTCAGCTATTCCATTTTCCAGAATCATTTGGTAAGACTTGAAAGCAATTTTCTGTACAAATGAATGCTTTATCATATTCTTTTTCATATACCTGCAGGACATAACATATCCCTTTTAAAATGTCCCTTGCTGTGTCTTCCTTTTTAGGTCTCTGGTCAGGTTTGCCAGCTTATGTGGCTGTCACTGCTCATGTGCTGTAAGCATATCTGTGTCCCCACTGTGTCTGCAAAGACTTGGGTTTGGGATGACCCCAGGCTTTTAGGCACATTCAGCCAGCAGCCTTACCGGCCTCCAGTCTGCAGGAACGTGGGTCCTGCTGATGCTCCTTTTTAAAATCAAATCTTTAGTTTTTTCAGGTTAGCATCCTGAACTGCATGTTGGTTTTGCTTTAATTTTATCATTAATATACTTGCATATTTCAAGCAATATTTTACTAGGTTGACTTTTTTTTGTCCTTAAAAACTAGATTTATTTCCCTAAATATTCTTACCCAAATGTTCATATTAAAATCATCAAACCCCCCCTAATTACAGCTTCACCATCAGCCACTCAGTGTTAGATACTGACTTGCTGAAGGCTCACAAAGTGGCTTTTTTGAAACTTTTGCAATCTAGCAATTCTCTAGTGGTTTGCAAAAAATTATCAGATCTGAACCAGGAGTAATAGTTTTAAACAGAAAAAGAGTA
The DNA here is from genome assembly GCA_013400655.1 of Mystacornis crossleyi. Lineage (NCBI taxonomy): Eukaryota > Metazoa > Chordata > Aves > Passeriformes > Timaliidae > Mystacornis > Mystacornis crossleyi. Next base: position 2,391 of record VYZQ01032976.1, on the reverse strand, counting down.
AGTTTAGATTAGATATTAATGAGAAATTCTTTACCGTGGGGGTCGTGAGGCACTGGAGCAGGTTGCCTAGATCTGTGGACACCCATCCGT
>VYZQ01032975.1:0-12180 GCA_013400655.1 Mystacornis crossleyi | reverse complement strand
TCATTCCATGATTCCATGAAACGGAGAAGGAGGCTCTGTGCCCATGGCAGGGGGTGGACAGGGATGGGATTTAAGCTCCCTTCCATCCCAAACCATTCCATGATCCTCTCTACTGGATAATGAGGGGATGGTGACAGGAAAGGGTGGAGGAAAATTTCTGGGAACCTCCACAAAACGGATTTTGCTGCAGGGAACGGGTTTGTTTGGAAAAGAGCTGGCAAAGCTTCCGTGTGCCAGGGCAGAGCTTGGGCACCACCCCCCTAAATCAGCCTGGGCGCAGCCTGCGGGATTTGCCCAAATTCCAACCCTTTTTCGGGAACGTTCTGCAGAGTGCCAGCCTGGGTGGGTTTACCCTGGAATAGCTTTTCCCGCTGTGGGATTTGGAGCCACCATCCCGAGCCGATCCTGGGGGATAAGCCTGGGTGCAGCACTGCCCTCCCTGCACTCCAGATTTCCCTCCTCGCTGGGCTGGAGAAGATCTGAATCCTTCAGCGTGAGATTAGAAAATCCCTCGGCTTCGGATCTCTCGCTGTGGCTCCCTAAATCCTCTTTGGAGTGCAGCTGGAGCTGCTTCCCCTCCTCTCCTGCCCCTCCACGCTGGATATTCATGTGAGCCTTTATTTCCACACCCCTCCAGTGTTTCATCGTCTCCAACGCTGCTCCCTTTGTGAATCCCTCACCGTTCCATGCCAGATATGAAGTGTTTTCCGTTATTTTTTTGCCTTTTCCCCTGCATTTCTTTGTTTCCTTCCCACATCAAAGCCCTGGTAATTGAGCAGCTCCCCATCGGCAGGGCTGCTCGATTATCCCTGGCATCCTCCTCTGCTCCCAGCAGGCTCTCCACGAGCACTCTTCAGCCCGGGGAAAAGAGGCCACTCCTCCCTTCTCTTATCACAGATGGGTTTGATAGCGTCCTGGGCTGCATCTGACTGGGATTTGCTGGATGGGGGCTGGGTTTCTTTGGTGAAAAGTGAATATTTAATGAGCTGAGGGGCTCTCGGGCTCAGCAAAGCGTCCTTGGTGCTGAGGCTTTGAGGGTGTTTTGGGGCAAGAATGGGAGATTTGGTATTTTGGGTTTAGGGATGGGTAATTCTGCTGCTTTCTCAGCCTGCCTCCCCTTTATATCCCGATTTAACCCATCCAGACTCACCTCTAAAGTAAAATCCGGATTTTTTTGGTGTGGGGGTTTAATTCCAAACCCAGGCCTGGTTGTGGCCAGGAAGTTTTCCACCGGTTTGACGCAGCTGCTTCCTGAGGGTTCATAATAACAATAATAATAACAACAATAATAATAACTTCTGATTTTTATTGGGTCCGTGCGGAGAGCAGAGATTCGGCTTTGTGGGAAGGGAATGTTGCAGCCCGGCTGCTTTGTCACAGGGAATTAAAACGGAAAACCAAGACTTGACAGAAATGGAAGAGCAGCGATTTATCCGTGAGAAATATTGGATTTACGCTCCGTCTCCTGCTGCTGATCCATCCATCACACGTCTGGTGGCCGAGCGTGCGTTTGAAACCTGACACTTCAAAAGAATCAGGGCCCCATCCTCTGATTCCTCATTTTTTCAGGTGGCAGTTGGGGATTTTTGCTTTGTAATGAGGGTGGATGGAGCTCAGAGCGAGCTGGGATGGCGGGAGGAGTCCCTGCTGGTGGGGTGAGATGGGATTTAACTTGGAAATCAGCCTGGAATTCTGTGAAAACTTGGCTTTCAAGCCTTGAAGGGAAACAAAGTGCAGCTGGCGGGGTGGAAGTTAAGGAGGTGTGGCGCTGCCCGGGTCTCGCTGTGCCCTGTCCATGGCATCGATAATTTCGGATCCGTCGATCCTGGGGTGAGCCGGTGCTGCCCGGGAAGGGCTGAGCTTTGGGAGAAGCACCAGGAGAGCCGGGCGGGCCATAAACTGCGGCTCTCTGCTCCCTCTGCCTGCTGGGCAGCCTGAAACTGCAAATTTGGGGCTGCTCCCAGAGCAGGACGGCCGAGCTCCTGCATTCCCAACCCAAGGGCTGCCCACTAACAAAAATCGGGATCTATCGACCGGAGCTGGAGGAATAAATGTGTCCTGCTCCTCTTTAGGCTCACCCTCCAGAGCTGCTCTACTGCTGGGGGGAATTACTGTCTTTACCTGGTTCCTTATGGATTCTTAATTCCGGAAGGATCCGGAGCCACTGGAATCGAGGCAGAGTTGAGGCCACCCGAACTGAGCCGCTGAGGTGCAGGAGCTAAAATGTTTGTGACTCCTTGAGCTGGGAATAAAATATGGGATAATAATGACCTTAAAGGTTGGGTTTTCCTGGCTTGGAACAAATTTCTCGTAGGAATCTGAGGGGATTCCTCATTCGTTTTTTTATAGGGACGAGCTCTAGTTGTTGCCACAGCCCGCTGTAAAAATGGATATTTTCCCTTTTTTCTGCTGGAGGAGGAAGTTCATTACAAAGCCACGGGTGTTGTGGTCGGAAGTGCCAGCAGACAACGAGGGATTCCTTAGGGAATTTAGTCGGAAATCTGGCTTGAGGTGCAGGCGGAACTCCCTCTCCCCTCCACGTGTGCGAAGTCACCGAGCAAATAAAACTCAGCCTATTGTCAAAATCAAAGCTTAAGACTGACTCCAGCTCAGAATTCCAAACCCAAGCCTGAGCTTGGCAGGCTCACAATGGGATCTGCACTCATTAATCTGTGATTATGATTAGCAGCTCTAATATTAATGACCAAAGATGTAATTAACGAGGCTGAGCTTGGCGCGGGCTTCAGCAGAAAAATTATTTGAGCGATCCGAGTCCTTGAAATGAATTGTTTCGCTCTAATCTCGCCTCAGTCGCGGTCAAATGAAGTGCTGTGTGTTCGGCTGGAGTGCTGGGAGAATTCCACAGCTCCAGTTGCATCCCCAGGCAGGACGGGACACTGGGATCCAACTGGAATTGAGGAAAATCCCTGCGGCTTCCTTGATTTCTGGCGGGCAGGTCCAAGCAGAGAATTGATCGCCAAAGGTTTGGTCAGGAACTGATTTATTTTCTGTTTGATGCCTCTGGGGGATGGAAATGGGAACAGTTTTGGTGCTGGGAGAGCTGGAAAAAGATTTTGGGATTGGGGCTGGGAGGATGCTCAGCTTTGCCTGTGGCGCAGTTTTGATCCCGTCCTTTTAAACCTTAATTAAAATCACTTTTGGGCACATTTATTTACAGCACATCCTGTCTTTTGACCTTTTCCCTGATTATTTTTCCCCGGATTTGGGGATTATTTGGGGCTGATTGTGCCCATCAGCTGTGTTGGGATTTCAGAGCAGCTCCCAGGGAGCATCCCAGGGCTGACCAGGTTGTTTGATCTTCCCATTCCCAGGATTACGATGTGTTCCCGAGGCCTTGGAAGTCTGTGGGAATCAGTTTCTTGGGAAGCGGTGCCTGATCTTGGTCTTGGCCCGGAAATTTGGTGGGACTGGTTGGAACAACAACCCCGACGATAAAAATCCCTCTGTCCTGCTCCATCCTTTCCTCAGGATGGCTTTTCCTGCTGCTCCAGTGGGCCCCACTGGATACCCCCAGAGCCTGTGGGATCTTTGGGCTCCTCAGAAATCTGGAATATTTGTGTTCCTGTCACCTGCCCTTGGATCGGAGCCAAAAATCTGATTTAACACCCCCCTGTTGTCCCACATTTCCCATTCCCAGCTCAGTGGGAGAAGCTCTTCCCTCCTTCCCAGCGCTGGGGTTCCCAAGGAAAACATCCCAGGGCAGTGCCACAGACACGGAGAGGGATTAATCAGGGAATACAAATGAGGAATAATGCAAAAAACCCAAAGCTAAGCCCGGCATGGGATTAACCAGCATCCTTCCCAAATTCCATCCCGATGACGGATGGCACGGATACAGCAGCAGGAACGCAGCCTGTGGAGCCCCGGAGCTTTCCCGCTGGATTTGGGGGGAGCTCTGAGCAAAAACGCCATATTTCCGGTGATGGATTAACATTCCCGGTGGGCAGGAGTGGATCCCAGACCTTGGAATTCCTGGTGGGAGCTGCAGACAGCAGATGGAATTTGGCTGCCGGGTGTGCGGCGGTGAAATGAGGGCAGATGTGAGAGGAAAAGTGTTCGTTTTTCATTAAAAAAATGGATTTTAAGGAGTTTTCCTGGCTGAGCTGATGTGAAGGGGCTTAAATATTGTTTGGGATTTCTTGAGCTGGGAATAAAATATGGGATAATAATCACCTCGAAGGTTGGTTTTTTCCAAGCCAGGAAAAATCCGCTGGAAACTGGGAATTTGGGGTCCTTCCACAGCCAGATAGGGTAGGAGGGGTTCAGTTCTGGAAAGCATCGAATTCCATGTTAAAAGTGACACCTCATCCCGATGTATTTTATGAGGGAATACAGGCTCAGGAATATTTTAAAAATTATTTTTATTTTTTTATTTATATTTTTTATTTTATTTTATATTTCTATTACCTTTGCCATGCAGTAAAATTTAAATTTCGCTTTAACTGAAGTGCCCCAACAGCACTTGAGTAAGAAACTCGTTTATTAATTTTACACTGTTTGCTCACATAACAGCAATTCCATTTTTAAAATGCTAAATCCCACTTTTCCTAAAATCCTGGGATGTTTGGGGCTTGGAAAGGAGCTTAAAGATAATTTTATTCCATCCCCTTCCGTGAGCAAGGGCATCTTCCCCTATCCCAGGTTGCTCCAAGCCCTTTCCAAGGTTGCTCAGGGTCCTGTCCCAAGTTTCTCATCCCATTTTCCTGGTAAAGCCAACATGAAAATGTGAATATTCCGTGTAGGAGAAGCTGTTATTTCACAGGACAAACAGCNAGCTGGGAATAAAATATGGGATAATAATCACCTCGAAGGTTGGTTTTTTCCAAGCCAGGAAAAATCCGCTGGAAACTGGGAATTTGGGGTCCTTCCACAGCCAGATAGGGTAGGAGGGGTTCAGTTCTGGAAAGCATCGAATTCCATGTTAAAAGTGACACCTCATCCCGATGTATTTTATGAGGGAATACAGGCTCANAAAAAAAAAATCTTTAAAATATTTGACAGGCAGATCCCCAAAATATCGGGATTAATCGAGGAAAAATAAATGGCTTTTTTTCCCCCGGGCTGTGTTTATTTGTGCCATTCTTGAAATAAATGTGGGTTAAAGCAGGAGCTGGCACATCCAGCCTGCGGAAATCACGGAGCTGACGGATGAGGAAACGGTGTTTGAGCTGGGAATTGTTCGTTGGGGTTGAACATTCCTAGAAGGAGCTGTGAGGGTCGGAAGTTCTTCCGTGTCGCTGGCCGTGACTTCCAAGGGAGGCTCCACCCTGAGAGCCACAGCAGGAGGAAAATACCTTGGACGGGAGAAAATAGGGGAAAAACAGCCACAAATAGGCTGGAATTGCTCCTAATTTCCTAAATCTGAAGGATGAAGCTGAAGGACTCAATTATCCCTGGAACTGTTCAAGGCTGGGTTGGAGCAACCTGAGATGGTGGAAGGTGCCCATGGCAGGGGTGGAATGGGATGGGCTTTGATCCCTTCCAAACCGAACCGTTTTGGGATTCTCTCACTGGGGTTTATGGTGACTTTTGTCATCTCTGTCACACCCAGAGGAGTTAAATCCTTCCCTTTTCCCTGTTTTCGTTGTCTGGAAGGGTTGAGGAAACTTCTACTGAAGTGTTTCAGGAAATTCACTCTCCATCCTTTAACAGCTTCCAACTGCATCCTCTGTCAGCTTCTCTGTTCTCCAGGAACGATTTTCCTACTTGGAGTCAGCAAATGAGCAATAATTTAATTTCAGAGGCGCAGCCAGCAGAGAGAAATCACCGTCTGATTAATTGAAGCCATTCAGTGCAGTGAGAAGCCTTTCCCCCAAACCGAATGCAAATCCTTGGTGAGGCAGAGCCAAAACGCTTGGATGGCTCCAGAAACTGGAAAACGGGAGTGAGGGCAGCAAAACGACAGTTGTGGAGTGAGACTCCTCCCCGGGTAAATCGCCGGATTTCAAACAAAAGAGGGCAGGAATTACCAGGCTGGCTTCTCACCAGGTCTCTTCTCTCGTGAAAAATGCTGATCTGTGCCACCTGAGAAGGTGGAGAAAGAGGGAAATTGAGGGATTTAGGGGAAAGCTTGGAAGGGAAGTGTGGAAATTTCTCCTGTCTTCATTTTGGAGCAGAGTGGGGTCACGTTTGTGCTGTTTTGGTGGGCTGGGGGTTGAAACGGGAGGTGCTGAAAGAGAAGGTGCCAATGTGGGGGTCCTTTTTTTTTTAAAGGATTTTTATTTCCATATTCTTCGGTGGAGAATTATTTATGGAAGAGATCAAAACAGCCAAAAATGTCCTCTCAATTCCTCTGTTTGCCAGGGCATGCGGGATCAGGGCCTGGAATGGTGAGACCTGCAAAGCCACGACAGCCAGGAAGGAGAAAGGTGGAGAGGGATTTGGACAAGGGCTGGAGGGACAGGACACAGGGAATGGCTTCCCACTGCCGGAGGGCAGGGCTGGATGGGATTTTGGAAAGGAATTCCTGGCTGGGATGGTGGGGAGGGGCTGGGATGGAACTCCTAGGGAAGCTGTGGCTGCCCCTGGATCCCTGGAAGTGTCCCAGGCCAGGTTGGAGCAGCCTGGGATAGTGGGAGGTGTCCCTGCCCATGGCAGGGGTGGGAGTGGGATGGAATTTAAGATCCCTTCCCACCCCCAAACCATCCTGGAATTCCATGATGTGGACTCTCCACCAAGGATACGGGCTGGAGAAGGATCAGGTTGCAGGATGCAACAGGGAAAGGGTCAAAGAAACCAAATTACATCCAAAAAGAAAAGTGATAAATGTTAAAAAACCTGGTTAAAACCTGGTGACACCAGGAGCAGCCGCACTGTGCACGAGGGAAATCTCCCTCATTCCAGCCTGGAATTTCCTCCCGGCCTGGCACTGGTGCTGATTGGAGTGTGGGGTGTTTTATTGGGGGGGGGGGATTATTTATGCCCTCACTCCTCTCCCTTTATTGCTCGCAGAGTTCTCCCCTGGCTAATGGAATTCCATATTTCTGCCCCTCGCTTGTCCCATTCCTCGGCACGCTCCGGAGCAGGGAGGGAATGGGAGCCACCAGTTTTATCCCGTTTTATTCCCTGCCTGCTGTTAAATCCCCATTCCCTGCGTTGTACTTCAGATAAGGGGCTGTAAATAAGAACAAAATGCAGGCGCTGGCTGCCCTTCGAGGTGACATTAAATTCCATCAGGATCCATGGGAAAACCATGTGGAAATAACTCCTGGAGACAGCTCTAATTCCCTTATTTCCAGGCTCTGTTTCTAAATATTGCCTGGTGGTTTCTGCAGGTTTCATTTGGAGTCAATGATGATGAAAAAAATTTGGTTTTGAGATTATCAGCTCACCAAAAACGTCCCCGTGGTGTGTTGGCTCCCTCGTTCCCGAACAGTGGAAAACCCAACTTTTCCCAATGGAAAAGTCATAAAAGGTGGAAATTTAACCTGAGAATGACTTTTTTTTATCCTTTAAATGCTGATGGACATTTACCACCTAATCTCACCAGTCATTATCTGTGTAATTTTCACACCAATCCAGGTCAGGAAAATCCTGACCTTGCTGGATTGCAAAATTCCTCCCAAATCTGCTGGATTTAAGATTTTAAATATCTACTAATAAAAAAAAAAAAAAGAAAAAAAAAAGTTCAAATCCCACTCTTTTCTCTCTATCCCTGGCCTGGAAGGAGTTTCTCATCCCCTCCCATCTGCCAAACATTTCTTTCCCTAATTCCACCTCTCATTGCCTGGAAATGCCACGGAAGTGGGAACTGAGCTTGGACAAACGTTGCTTCCTAAGCAATCCTCACCTGCCTCCTTAAATTATTTCTAATTTTGCCCTCAAATGCCCTCTCCTGCTTTCCCACGGATCGTGACCGGGATGTGATCTCCTCCCACGGTTCCCCCTCTCCTTTGTGCTCCAGTCCCCGTGCGCTGCTCTGATGTTTCCCTCTCCTCCCTGATCCAATTCTTGTGATGCCTTTGCTGCTTCCCAGTAGGAATTTCAATGTTCTGCTCTTGCCCCTTCCAGCACACTTCTAAACCTCCTATTTTTACTTTCAAGCCATTTCAAAGCCATTCTCCCTTCCCTGTTTTTATCCAGTGCCCTTTCCCATTTTCCGTGCTGGTTTTTCCCATGTGTTTGTCTTTCTGTCTCCCGTTTTCTCCTGCAGTATCCTCATTTCCCACCAAATCCAGCTGTCATTTATCTCAACTCCTCTTCCTTCTACTGCTTGAAGTTTTCTGGAGCTGGGAACCGGTTTCCAGATCCTTTGGATCCTCGGGAAAGAAGACACAGAAATGGTTTAGGATATTTGTAATATTCTATCCCATGAGCATCTCAGTAGTAGAAATATTTCCATAATTGGTGAATTCCCTGAAGGAATCATTCGGAGCAGGGAGACCTTCCTGGATGGAGCAGCTTTCACTGGTGGTAGGGAGGTGGAGCTGAGTATCCAGAATTTTGCTCCCGGAGCAACTAGAAGTTTCCAGGGAAATGGGAATTCTCATTGGGGCAGGCACCACGAAAATTCCCAAGGAAGCTGTTACTCACCTCACTTTTTAGTTCACTTCAGATTTTAGTGAACTAAAATCCCAAATCACCCATTAATTCCTTTTACTGGAGTTCAAAAAAACCACAGAGGAATTCTTATTTTAGGGAAAAAGTGAGTTTTCTTATGGCATTATCTTGGTGTCTCCATTAATACAGGAATTTTGGGGAAATGTTTAGGATGAGTCCCCAGATTTTCGTATATTAATGGATCGTCCATGTGCTGAAAAAGAGATGAAAATTTGGGAAAGGGGTCACTTTCCCCAAGGTTAATGGTTAATCAGGAATAAAATCCAAGACTTGTGATTTCCAGTTCAGTTCTCCATCCAGCAGACAGTGTTCTTCCCTTGGAGGAAAAAATAAGGGAAGGAAAAGATCCACATCATGGATTTTCACTGAGCAGCAGAGCTAAAAATGGGAAATACCGGTAGGGAAAACTGATAGGTGGGAGGATCCAGGAGAATTCCAGTAATTCCAGAAATCTTCTCCAACCTTGACCAGCACCTGCAGGGTGGGAAGTTTTCTCATGGAATGGTACAAGCTCAATCCTGGGAAGCTCCGGGGGGAACAGGAGAATTCTCAGTGATCCTGAGTGTCCGTGTCACCTCTCATGTCACATGTCACCCGTCCCATCTGGGGTGCCAAAAAACTGATGCCTGAGGTGGCCGCCTAAAAACCGGGACTAGACAGGAGTAAGGGAATACAGGTCGGGAAGGGCCTTCAAAGGTACACCCTGGGGAGTCCAGAGGCTACTCCCAGGATGGACGCTGAGCCACGAGTTCTTCACACTTTTATAAATTTGGCTCATTTGCATAGCAGGATTAATTCTCCAATGAAAACTTCAGTTAACGACGTCATTTTCCCCAGGTTTAACCCCCCTTCTAAGATTTTGGTTTAAGCATTTTGGCCTTGGATGTCCTTGGACCCCAAACTTTGAGAGGCTTTGTTATTCCTCACCAGTGGGAGAGAACAGAAGTTAACAGGCTACAGGAAACCCCAGAGCCACACTCCGGGCAGTGCAGGACCTGAGAAATGTAAAAGTTAAAACCTAAGGCATCGCTGGAGTGGACACAACGATTTCCATATCCACAATGACTCCGTGCACCTTCCCAGAGTGAATATCTGGGATCTGGCTCATTAAATCCAAACGGCACGCAGGCAAAATGGAATCTACCAAGGCATCGGATTTGCATGTGGAAAAGTGGGATGTGGTCAGATTTTCCCCATCTTTTATGAGCCGTGAATATTCTGGAGTTTGGCATGAGTGCTGTCCTGGTTTTTCCTGCAGATTCTGTGGGAAGAGTTTGGGGACACCTCTTGCTGATTCTGACAGTCCCCAAGCATGGATGAGGTAGATGGGATTCAGAAACAGCAGTGGATGCATCCCTGGGATTTGGCGCATCATTCCTGCAATACGGAATCACTGGAAGCAGCTGGAATAAGCCTCTTTCCTGGGAATGCTTCCGGCAGCTTGGCTTAATGTAGGAATCCTCTCCATGGAGAGGAGAATCCCACCAGGGAAGAGCGGGGAACAATTTCCGCAGCCAATGCGGTTTTATTCAGTGCTTTGTTTGAGCATTCCCTGAATCCCTCACTGAGGGAACAGTTTGGAGCAGGAGCTGGTTTAGGATTGGGCTCAGTTTATAGGGAATGGGTTTATTTCTGCTGGAATGGTTTCTCCGGAGATGAGAACGTTTATGGCCTTTCCCTCTGGAATGGTTGTGGCTCAGACAGGGCTGTCGGGACAGCTCCGTTTCCAGGCACTGCTCCGTGGCTCCACACGGATAATAACACATCAGAGCCAGGATATTGCCAGCCAAGGCGGCGGGAATTGGCTTTGGAATTTCTTTTCCCGGCAGGAAAAGCAGAAAAAGTCCAATTCTGTTCTTCAGTTGTGGCCTGCTGCTCCTCCAGCCTGTGTAGGGCAGGGATGGGATCCCTAGGGATGTATCCAGGCCCTGTGGCTCCTGGACTCGCCTCATTAAACACATATTCCTTATCCTAAAGTGCAGGAATACCTGGAGCATTTCCAGAAAGGGAAAGATCCAGAAAGTTTGTGGCTTCTTGCTTCAAATAATACGTTCTTTGAGATAAATTCCCTTTTCGGAGGAATAGCTCCAAAGTAGGAATTTTAGGAAAAAATCTTTATTATGAAGGTGGGGAGGCACTGGAAGAGGTTTCCCAGAGAAGCTGTGGCTGCCCCTGGATCTCTGGAAGTGCTCCAGATTGGGATGGATGGGGTTTGGAGCAGCCTGGGATAGTGGGAGGTGTCCCTGTGTGGGACTGGATGACTTTAAGGTCCTTCCCAACCCATTCCATGATTCCATGATCCTGTTCTGTAGAGATTGCTAATACTTATCCTCAGGGAAATGGAGCAGGATTTCCCCACCTTTGTGGGATTTGTGATTCCAGGACTAAGGAAAGATCCTGATGAGCCTGATCTTGTTTTTGGTGCCCTTTCCTTCAAGGATCCCAGGAGGCTGGGAGGGATTTGCTGGGATTTGCATCCCAGACCCTGCTGACAATGAAATTGAGGGGGATGTTTTTTCCCAGCCCTTCGAGTCCTGCGGTTTGTGCTTTTCCTCCCTTGGTGAGAAATCAGGATATTGCAGCAGCACAATTAATTTGAGGAGGTGCCCGCTGGGCCCTTCTGTGATTTTCGGGGAATGTTCAAATAAATTTTTCAGCTCTTCCGAAAGACATTTGGAAGTTAAAAATTCCAGGTAAGAAACTTTTGAGAAAAGGATCCCCCTTTGTAAGCTATTTACCGAAACAAAATTTTCCCTTAAATTGCTTGTGGATCCAAAGTTCCGCTGTCTGCTCCAGGATTCCTGCACTTCCCAGGAAAACTGTGCCTCACAAATCCCTCGGAAGCATGGAAATGTCCCTGAAGCCTTTGGATACCGGCAGAGGGCTGATTCCCTTGGTGGTGGAGGGTTATAATTTAAAAAACACTTTTAGACCGGGAATCCAGGGATATGGAGAGGAGAAAAGGAGATGCCATGGATTTATAACCCCCCGAAGGCAGTGGGCAGGCAGAGAGGGACATCAGAGGCTGGTTTTGGTTCGATATAAACAATAAATTACAAATTTCACCGGGTCTTTACTTACAGGCAGCCTGTAGGGCTGAAGGGCAGCCTTGGCTTTTGGTGCCTGTGGATTTTGTGATCCTGGGATTTGGGATTCAGAAGGAAGCCAGGGGAACATCTTCCCTTCTGGATCACTGGCTCCAGCATCTCTGCCAAGGCGACTGTGCCAGGTAATCCTTTCCAGAAACATCTCGAGCTCTGCAGTTTAAGATTCCAATTCTCTTCCCACTAAAGCTGTTCCAGCTTTTCACTGCTTTAATTGGGATTGTTCATTTAATTCCCAGCCTCATTATATTCACAGGCAATTTTATCCCACTTGTTTTGATGCCAGAATGGCTCTACACTTTAAACACATAAATTTTTTTCCCTGTTAGTGGTGGTTTGAGGTTATTTGGGTTCTGTTTTACAGTGACAAACAACAGAAATGTTTGTGGTGGTTTCGAGTTAAAAGAAAGTGAAGGTGAAGCTTCGTAGAATTCTCCTTAGGCACGGAATCAGGAGTTCCATTAAAACTGGATTATTAAAATGAAATCCTTTCATT
>VYZQ01032966.1:17349-28939 GCA_013400655.1 Mystacornis crossleyi | reverse complement strand
AGAACTATGCAACTTGTAGCCAACGACCACTAATTCATTCGTTTGCCAAAATCTATAAATACTAGAAGGTTTTGATAGCTGGGATGCTTGATTTTTGGAATATCGCCGAGCACGCGGGCTTGCGCAACTCTGAAATAAATAATCAATGTGTCTCTCGAGTGTGTACTTATTGGCTCGTCCACCGATTTTTGTGGACAACAGTCGTTCTGTAATAAGAGCGAAACCCTTAACACTTCCCTAATGCCAGTATTTATTCCAAGTGTCGGAAAATGAAGCGTTAACAACTTTAAAGGTGTAGTTCAAACTATGAGACACCAATAGCGCTGGAAAAGAAGTACCTAAAAAGAGTCTTTTCCACAAGAGAGGATCCAGTCTTCCAAAGAGAGGCTTGAGAACAAAACCTCGGGCCGGGCCCCGCCCTGGCGGCCGCTGGGGACCTGCCAAGGGCTTTCCCTTTGAGGCTGTTCACCGCTTGCCTGCCTGTGAGAGTGTTAATGGTGCAGGAAGCAGCTGGGGCAGGGGGAGAGTGCCAGCAAAGCCTTCACTAAAGAGGCAGCAAAGGCTTCAGCTGCGTGGCAGCCGCGGCTTTTGCCTCTCCGCCTCAGTTTATCCCCAGACGGTCTCTCGCTGTCTGCGCTTTGTCATCAGGCAGCGCGCGGGGCACCTCAGTACGGTGGCCGGGAGGGGGCGCGGGCCCGTCATGGCGGCGGCGGTGGTGGCGGCCGGCCGGGCGTGTGCCCGCGGTGCGCTCCGAGCGGCCTGGCGAGGTGATGGGGCAGCGCGGGGTGCCGGGGGAGCCTCCGCGGGGAGGGCGGCGGTCACCGGCCCGGGCAGGCGCCGCGGGAGGCGGGGGATTTCCCCGCAGGGCGAGGGGAGCGCGCCGCGTGTGCACACCCGCACATCTATCCGTGTGCACATCCATACATCCTTGTGCACATCCATACATCCATACATCCATGTGCACGTCCGTGCATCCGCGTGTACGGGCACGGCAGCACGGGCGAGGGGTTTGCAGTGTCCCTGCTGCCTTCCCATGGATCTGAGGTGTGACCTGGTGAGAGCAGCCCCCGGTGCCGCCCTGCTCCAGGGTTTCACCTTAGGGTTGCTGCGGGATCGGGGAAATAAGGAGCATTCCCGTGATTCCCCAGGCGGCTGGTCCTTGGCAGAGTGGGGGTCTGTACATCCGCGAATTTGAGTTTTATGAGCCCTTGCAGTGATTTTGCCTCCATCGTGTGAATTGCAGCGTAGGAGAAGTGCTCGGGGGTGTGTTGAACTCAGCTGCACCGGTGGCACTCTGCAGTGGCTACTGTGGTACAGCATTAAGTGGCCAGCGGTGACCTCAAAACCAGCGCACAGCCAGGTGGGGGCTGCTCGTGCGTGGGTCAGAACATTCCTCAGCTGCACACATTCCCGGGGCAGTGCCACCACGCTGGCTCCTACAAGAGCTGGAGAACAATTCGGTTTTGTATCACAGCAATGCCAACGGGACTTCCTAAATAAACGTCAGGCTTTTTAGAGCTTGCATTTTGCCGAGTAGTGTCACCCTCGTTGCTCTTGCACGTGTTATTCTTCTCCAGGACAGGAAATGTGATAAATAGCGGATAAAATAAACATGTGCTTCAGATCATAAGTGGAGTTTAAGGTCGTGCAGATCTTACCATCCTTGCAGGATTCTGGGCAGGGCAGCTGTGCCTTTGGAAACCTGGATCAGTCACCCATTACCCCATCAGAGTGACTTAAGTAACCTCTGCCTTAAGATGATGAAGTGACATGGTTATTCAAATTATTATTTTATTCCCATTCTTTCTCCTCATCGTGGACATTTTCAGTCGATAGGAATCCAAGTTTGTTTTCTTTAATTTTTCTGTAATTTTTCTTTCTGATTTTTAATCCTCTTCAGTTGCTTTCCAAAACTCAGATGTATTATTTTTTCCCAGTAGAGGTTAAAGTATTCCTAGAAGGAAGGGAAAACATTTTTATCTTCTACAGTCCTCTAAAAACTTTCTTGCCTTTCTTTTCTTAAACAAAAACTAAGTAGTTAATGAATTTCAGGTCTCATCTCATCCTCAGGGCAGTCTGTAATGAAGTGGTGCCAAACTGTGCGTAAAGCCTGAGCATTAAGAGGGGCTTGAAAACAGGCCAGTGGAGTTTCCTTAGTGGAGGGTAACATTTTCGCAGTCTAGTCACAAATATATCCCTAAAAAACCCCAACGATTTCTTGCGGGTAAACCAGGAAAAAATAAAAGGCTGCAACTGCTTCTTAATAATTTATTAAAATCACTCTGTCAGCAATATGCTCGAAGCATTCTTGCCTTCTTCTCTTGGTGACGTTTTCTGTTGCAGTGTTTTCCCTCCCACATTCTGCTTTGCACTTCAAGACAAAAGGTTCTGATTCCCTTTGAAAATCACTGGTTTTTCTTCCGGTGCATGTATTTGCAGCAAATACTGTTTTAGGGAAGGAAATGTGCTCTATATAAACACCTGTCTGTCTTTGTTCCCAGGGTTTGCTTCTGTGCCAGTGAAAGGGAGTTGCAGTTCCTACTCCAGCCTGGCATGGGCTTTCCAGACACGGTGCTCCCTCTCTGCCCCCTGGACTGGGACAGTCGAGCAGTGCAGGAAAAGCAGTTTCTTCAATACGTGTAAGTCTCGAGTTGGATAAAAATTGTGAACTGTAATAAACAGAAGAGGAAAAGAAAATACTTTGGGGAGATACAGTCATGAAAATCTGTGTATACTGACTTTTTTTTTTATCTCCTGAGATTACAGTTGCACCTGCAGGTGTTGGCAGAAGTGCGTGCACAAAACCAGTTTATTATCTTTTAATAGCAAACAAGGGTTTGCTTTATGTCACAGTGAATCCATCTAATACACGTCATCGGATGGGAGGGGGAAGCATCTTCCCCTCTGTTTCCGAGGCCTTTATTGAGAATACGAATTGTATGTTTATCTTCTGAATTATTAGTGAGCCACAGGAAAGACATGCTGTTCAAGCTGTGCTGCCTCAAAAGTGAAATTACTGAAATGCAAGAACGTGTTACACAAAAGGTGCTGGTAACATCCTGCACATTGCCTGGTCGGGTGCAGTGTTTTCCCCCACTCCTGAAAGGAATTACAGCCGTGCTTGACATCACTGAGGAATGATGGCTGTTTAAATTCACAGTCAGGACTGTGAACTGAGAGAACCAAGGGAGTTTTCACCTCGTTGTGGTTCCTATCCCACAGGGGAAGAGGAGAATTGGTAAGAACATAATCTCTGGCAGAGATAACTGTAACAATTTGAGAGTCAAGGTTTGTTTATAGTCCAAAGAATTTAAGAGCTCTGCAAAATGAGGCTTTCAGAAGTGGTCATCTCTTCCCGTTCTGAACGTCTGGGTGACAGGACACTGTATTTGTTTTCTCTAGATCTGCTAAAGACAGGGGGTTAAACAGCCAGGCTGGGCTTGCTGCTCATCTTATCCAGTAAATTTTGACCATTGACTGATTCCAAGTAATTGAGGGTGAAGAGGTCTCCAAAGACTTGGGAAAGGCTGCAGTGTGAATGCAGGCTCTGCGTGGGAAAGGCTTTCTAAGGATGCCACCTGCAGGAAAAACTCGTTTAGACAAGCAGCAACAAAATCAGAACATGTAAGAAGCCACGCACTGTTGTTATTTTGTTTATCTTAAATTAAACATGTAGCACCACAAGTGATTGCAGTGTGATTACAATTTGTAGGTTGGATTGTTTCCTTAATTAGGTTTGTATTGATATTCACAAGCTCTAGATGAGCTCTGTTTCACCAGGAACTTTCCCAGATGTCTGGTTAAATGACTGAATTAGAAATATTTGCTGGGATGGCATGCGTGTTGCTGAGTAAAATTTTATGTGTTTAGGCAAACTACCTAAAACTATCGGCGTATTTAATACGATGTAGCAACCTGGAAAAATTAAAGCGTGCCTCCTTTATGTAGTCAGCAGAGACAGCAGCCGTGAGATTCAGAAGACTCAGGGTTTTGTATTTCAAAGTACAGTAGTTCTAAGAACAGTTTCTCTTACAGAAATGAAAGGTAAAATCTTCAGAATTCAAATGAAGTGGATACAAACAGTATAAATCACTCAAATCTTTAGCAGTGCAGTTGCCTCAGAAGTGGTAACATTTAAAATGAGGATATGACCATTTAATGTGAAACGGTTGTCAGGGGAAATGTCAGCCAAGTGACAGGGCTTTGTGACTGAGAAAGGTGACTGGATTTTTCCAGCTCGTTAGTGAGTGCTTAATTATCTTCCATCATACCTTGGGTAATATTACTATGCTCTTTTTAGTAGGGTCATCTATACCTTGAACATAACTATTCTTTTTAGTAGTTTAACTGGTTTAAATAGAAGGAATTCATTAAAATAGGAGGAATTTGCAGTTTTCCTAGGCAGTCTCTGATCCTTACCCAGATAGTTGTGTCCTGCAACTCTGCAACAAAAGCATACACAGGGGCTTTTTCTTGTCCTATGACATATTTCAGTGAGTTAGTAATGAAATAATGTAAAGTTATCTTCTTATTCCAGGCCCTTTCCACCCTCCTGACCATGGGAAGCAGTTCAGTTTTCATTTATTGGTTTGGCTGTCTCCCAGCCTTAGGAGTTATCTTTGACCCCAGGCATCCAAACCAGCACGGTTTTCTCAGCATCCCTTATGTATCCAAGTGCATGTGAGAATAAAGAGCTTTTATTTGATACTGGGACTATATAAAAGTCCTACTCACAGTATGAATTCCGTTAGCTACCCTTGGGAGCCAGTCATGGAATCACAGAATGGCTTGGGTAGGAAGGGACCTCAAAGAGCATCTCATTCCAAAGCCACTTCTGTGGCCAGGGACATCTTCCACTGCTCCTTGAGGCTGCTCCTTAATTACCTTTCATATCATGTTTTTCTAGTCTTGTGTGAGTTTTCTTTGGGTTAAACTGTTCATTTTGACAGCCATGTCTAACTCGATGATCAGAATTTAAAAATACTTCTTCAATTTGCAAAGAATTTTTCTCAAAGTATGAACACTCCAATAAATAATTACAGAGCTGCCTCTTCTCATTATGAGTGGTACCATAAGAAGAGTTTTGATGTCTCAGCATTAAGGATGTAAAGAGTTAGAATCGTACAACTGCTGTTTTAAATTTTTTTTCCTCTTACAAGAGAGTTGTCTGTGTATTGAAGAACAGTTGGTTGATTGCTTTTAGTCAGAAAAAAGGGGAGTGAATATAAAATGTCGTACAGTTAATTGTACTTGGAGGAGCATTCTGTTGGGTTTTGATTTGTTACTATGCAGTATTACTTTTCAAAGACATTCAGCCTCTGATTTTCGTTTTGTTTTGAGGAGCTGAACCAAGCCAAAGGTGTTTAGTTTGCAGACCTCACTGAAATTTCTCTTCTCCGTATCCATCTGGTGACACTGCAGCATGATCGTTATTAAAAATAAAAAATTAAAGCTTTAATAATCAAAGCAACCTTCAAAAGATAGTAGCCTTTACAACAACATATATTAGCTGCATTTAAGGTCCTTGGGTTTTAATACAATGTTATAAAGAAAACAAAATACAATTTCTCAGATGCTGGGATTGTAGCTGGATTTATTCAGGGTTTGAACTGGGCCTGACAATCAACCTGACAATCCCACGTCTACAACTTCTGCTGACACTGTGACAAATTGCCAGTTTTAGAAAATGTGAAATTCTAATCTGAGTGCACTGTGAAAGTGTGCTCAAGGTTTGCAGTTAAGTGGAGTTATTCCCTGTGTCTGTGTAGCAGTGTGAATACATTTTTCAGGATATTTTCCAGGTCTGAGATTTTGTTGTAGTATCAGGATGCAACAGATTTATTTCTGGGTTTTGAGGAAAATGCCCAAAACTTTCCCATGCTATCTTGTGGAAAAAAATAATGAGACTGGAGATGTCTTTTTCTGCCAACAAATTTGCAGAAACGCCTAAACAAAATTTTTATGCAATCCACATAATAGGAGCTTTTGCATTTTTTAACAACATTATTAAATTGCTATGAATAAGTAGGTAGCCCTAAGAGCTTCAGACTTGTCTTAACAAAACCAGAGGGCAGAAAATTTGGTAGCTGATGAGGGTTTTTCCCTGTTTCACTCTTGTGGAAACCCATCTAGCAGTGAGAAGTAGAACTGAGCTTAAAATTTTCAGTGGAAGCATTTCAGATACGGGCAGTTTTAATTTTTAGTCTGTGAACTTCCACCTGAAACCATTTTACATCTGTCCCGAGGCACTAATCTCTTACATGGCCTCATGTTCATTTTTATGGTGTTACAGTAGTCCTTGTCTTAATGAGACATTTTCAGTGTCCAGATTCTTGCAGTTCTGCTGTTGGATACCCCAGTTAATGCTGTGTGACTCAGTAGTGACTGTCTAGACTGAATGCTTCACAGTCTTCAGTACTGCCCAGGTTTGTATAAAGGCCCTGTTGAGCGCACAGATAATACTCTCAGAAGAGGACATCTGCATGCATTTTGCTTAAGCAGCTCTTTTTTATTTTTTAAGGCCTCACTGGGGAGGTGGAGATTTTTGTCTTCTCATTATCTTTCAGCAGAGCTCAGTATCAGATATGCACCATACACTTCTATTTAATAGGGCTGGGAGGTCTCTTTTGAGAAAGGGTGTCTTTCTTTGAAGAAAACAGGGTTTTGAGTGTGGTGACTTAAGACACTTGAGAATAATGCAGCACTGTATCTCATTTCTCATGGATCTTATAGAACCATGCTTTTCTGCTCATGGCCCAGGGTTAGACAGGGAGTCAAGACACTGATGTCACATGGTGGCAGACAGTTGCATTTCAGAGATGCAGTGGCAAGAGCAGTTCTCATTTGGGATGGACACACTGATTTAGATGAGGCTGGTGTAGAATCTCGCATGTTATAAGTAATCCTTCTGGTATTAGTATGCCATTGTTCCATTTTTCTCTCATTAATAAATCTCTTCGTATTATCATCTGCAGAATATTCCCTTTTGAATCGTGGAGGAGAGGATTCAACCCAGAGGAGTTCAACATTTTCCATAAGTAACTTTAAAAAGCCTGAGTAGGTCTTGGAATTAAAGACTTCCGCTTTTAAAACTAAGAGGAAAATATATTAGAAACATAACTTGTCAGGGATAACAGATGGTATGAACAGAGTTGACAGTTTTTGAGCAGTACATGAGTTCAGCTGAAGATGACAAAGGTGTGTAAAGTCAAACTCCATCTTTGTTTTGGATGGTTCACTGCTGTTGTTTTGGAAGTAGGTTTTTAATGTAATTGTGAGGATGACTCCAGCCACTCCTAAGAATTGAGCTTGAAGTTGAATGTTAATATATGCCGTTGGAAGTGACATCTAAATGATTTGAGTCATGTTCAGCCGCTGCAATGAGTTGTGGGTTTTGCTCTTGAGACAGCTGCTCTGTGTATGTTTTTTCCTAGGACCTTTACCCTAAATGCTTTGTGGTTAAGGATATTGTTATTGGGCACATTTTGTAAGATGGTGGAGAGAGAACGTAAGACGTCATAAGGCCTAGATTTAAAAATACAGTAGAGCACTCCTTTTCCTGACCTAAGCTACTTAAATCGCAGTTCTTTGCCAAATCCTGGTTAGAGTATTTCGTGTAGCCTGCTCTGTGCCAGCCTCGGTCCTAGGAATCTTCTAAGTACTCATGCAAAGGGAGCTGGAAGCAGAAAGTTATTTTTCGGAATGGTGTTTGTGAAAAAACAGAGAGATGGATATTCATGCAGAAAATGGGAGACCAGGGTTGAAATCCTTCAAATCAGGAAGCATGTGTGTTGGAATGTATTTGAACCCCGATAGTGCGCCCCAGCCAAACCATCTTTAGTGCTGTATAGATCTAAGGTTCTGGTGTGTGTTGTATGGATTTGGGATTTTTGACACGGTGAAAAATGCTTCTACCATATTTGCTATCTTGTCTACAAAAAGCCCTTTAGAAAATAGTAAACACTGTGGGAGCACAGGAATGGGCTGTCAGCAGTCTTGGTCTGATGAGTTAAAGCTGTGTTGAACCAGGTGTTTCTGCTAAGGACCAGAGACCAGCTGGCCCTCGGGGTGGTGCCTCCTCAGAGAGAGGAGAGGACAGGACCCCAGGAGAAAGAGGACTACTGCAGAGAAAGCATGCAGCAGCACAGAAGAGAGAGAGCCTAGAGCAGCACTACTCGGAAAGAAAGCAGGACTGAAGCAGCTTTAGGTGATAGCAGCCTCCTTTGTAGCCCAGGACTGAGAGTTGGGTTTTCTTGTTTGCCTCCATGTGTGGGTCTCCAGGTTCCAGATGTGTGTTAAGTTTCTGGATTAGGTAAAAGGAATAAGTTAATTAGGTTAAAGACCTGCATTCGAGAAGAAATGTCTCGTTTTGGTCATTAAGCAGCTGTATATAGACTGTAATTTATCATTAAATTTGTGGTAGAATATGTGAGCAGCACATTCTCTTTGCTCTTCCATATTTGATATGTGTGAAGCAGTTTTTTCTAAATCCTGCTTTTGTTTGGAGATCGAGGCAGGTCCGTTGGTGTCTGGAGAATGAAGAGGGTTGAAAAATTGTACCTTGTAAGATTTCATCTGTCAATAAAAGCTTGTATTCCAAGCTGAAACCTGGAAGAGAATGTTAATGATTGAAAAGACCTTACTAAGTTCCTTAAGGCAATACAGCTGCCCAAATGTAATGGTGTTAGTGGACAGCAGAGCATTGAAAGAAGCATGTTTATTATAATAAGTTCTTTAATCTTCTTATTATGTCAATATTGATGTCTTTGTATCTCTGCTGCTGTGCTGCCACAGGCTATTTGTCACCAAAAACCTTTGGAAAAGATTATTTGTATTTGAGAGAAGTGAGCTCGCTAAGCTGTTTTACAGAATTGATTCTTTCTTCTCCTTTTACTCCCTTCAGTTTTCCAACTTACTGCTCTTTGTCTTTCTTTGTATGCTCAGCAAGCTGTGAACTCCTCTTGCAGGAGACAAATCTGATTTTAATCTCAGTTAATGAGTATCTAGGATACTGGTCTCTGATGGGGTTTACAGCAAGTCTTTTAAATACTTGTGGTTTACTGAGGTAAAATATTAGGCCACTGAGGTGGCCTGATATTCATCTGATAAATACCTGTCTCATTCCTGATATTCGGGGATAATACGAAAAGACACAAACCCAAATCCTTTCCAGAACATTACAAATATCTTTTGCGTAGCTTAAGCGAAATGGAGTGATGTCACACAGGCTTATTGCTGGTGGTTGGTTGTGATCAGCTTGCATAAAGCATGCTTTCAGCTCAGTTCAGTAGTGGATCTTTTTCTAGTCTATAAAATAAAATCTTATAGATGGCACTTTCCCCCCACCCCACTCAGTAGCTATGTGCTTTTTGGTAAATGACTAAAAATGTGTAGTGGCTTTTATGGCTGGTTCTATTTTAGCTCTTGAGGAATGCATGCAACACCTCATTTTACAAAGGCGAGGTAAAACAAGGCCATAAATCATGAAGAGGCCACATATCTGCTGTAGTGCCTTCATTCCAGAACATCCCTGCAAGTGTTGAAAAGCAGTAGAGTGATCCTCCTTTCTGTTTGGAGTTACTTCCTCCAATTCAAGGCATTTCTCCTGCCTATGTATGTGCTCGCTAATCACCTTGGTGCTTTGCTGCCAAGCCAGATTGACCTTCCTTACACAGAGATTTTTATTTTCTCCAGCGATGTGTTGTCTGTCTGTCATAAGCGATGTCCCCACCATTGTAATCTTCCTGATGACAGCCTATCCCTTTCATATTCCATTCTTGTCACTTCGTCTTAAAATCAGCGTGATACCTCCATCTTCTACAGAACTCAGCTCTGCAGCCTGCAGGCTTCTGATGTGTTTCACTAAATGCAGCTGCTTTCCAAACACACGATGGTATTATTATAGGCTGATTAGATGAACTGCACTTTGGGACCAAATGTGATGTTTTCATCTGGTTCTAATTTTGTCAGAATTTGCACGGTGCTGGAGGCCAAAGCTTGACTTGGCCTGACCTCTTCTTCATGGATCTGATGGCACTGAATGGTCTCCTTTGGTGCAAGACAACGTCCTTACTCTGTGACCTTTGCTACTTTCCTCTGTTGGAATTAAAGTGATCTGCCTGTACATATATTTGGAGTGCAGCTCAAAGTGCAGTGGTTTTTTCGAGGGTATTACCAGCTCCAGGTCTGCTCTTAACTGCTTGTTGCTGCCCCTCTGCAGCCCCCTTTGTAGCTGTTATGACCCTTTGTGAGGTCACCCAAACTGCAGATTGAGGGACCGTTCCAGCTTAAAAATAGCCTTGCAAAGAAAAATGTAAGTACCTTTATTGTAATTCCATGTTTCCAGGCTAGCAGGATTAGCATTTTTAAAAAAGAATTGCTAATTACACAGTGTTTTCTGAATAAACTAAGAAGCTTAACAGGATTGATGATCAGCCTTCCACCTAATGGAGTAGCTACACAGTTCACTTAAAAGCATGAATTTACTGATTCATGCATTACTTACTTACTTTAATTTTTTTTTTCCCTTGAAAAGTAATTATGATAAGGAGGTAATTTATTTTTATGTAAGTTTTTGTTGTTTTTTTCCCACCCCCCACATTTAGGTCACAGCTACGTGCACCAGTGTGTTGAAGTCAGCTGGAAGGTATTTTAGTGGCTGACAGTTCAGACACTGGTTTCAAGCCATTTGATACAGCTGCTGTTCGTGGGATTTTTTTTTTAAACCCTAAATCTCTGGACATTGGGGTTCACTTTAGTGTGTAGGAAAGAGCATGTAATTTCAGTCAGAAATTTCTTTTTTACAGGGCCTAAAGCCTGCCAGGAGCAAATTCAGTTCTTGCCTCACAGCATATAAGAAGTGTTATAAACTCTGCTGTTATCCATGGGCATTTCTACTTATCTATAGTACACAGATTTCCACTTGTCTGCAATAGAGTCAAAATCCCTGTTACATGTTTTGCCTTGTTGAACTGTTCATACACCATGTTTTTTGGGCATGTAGTGACTTTGGAGGCCACTCTGCTCTTGGCTGTCTTGAGGTAATACTATTTTGTAGCTCCCTGGACTTGCAGAATTACGTGTCCTTCCTTGTGCTTCGCTTTCCAATGTACTGAGCTTTGATTCCTTGGATCAGGATTCTCAAAAAGGAATCTGTTATGCTTCCCACTTTGGAAAAGATATTTGAATGAATAGGTGTGTGCGTCAAACTCTTGGAAGAACTAACTTGTCTCCCTAAACAAACTTAATACAAAAATAAACCTGGGCACTTTGGTGGTACCTCTGGGCATCCTGGATAGCTCCTGTCTGTCTCTGTGTTGTCAGCATGGCAGAGCTGCCCCAGTTCCAAAGCCGTTGCCAGTCTGTGGGGCAGGATCTCTCAAGTGCATTAATCTGAAAAGAATGGATTGCTGATGGCAAGTGGTAGTCATTTTATGGTTTAGTTCCCCTGGTTAAAAGTGCTTACTGACTTTTTGGGCCTACTTTAAATAGGCAAAATCAGTTTGTAATCTGAGAAGACAAGATTTACCCTGCCGTAGTAACACTGCCCCTGGATCAAGCACTTAATAGCGTTAATCTGCAAACAACAGTG
>VYZQ01032966.1:0-16992 GCA_013400655.1 Mystacornis crossleyi | reverse complement strand
CACTGCAACAATGTCCTCTGGGGTGACCCTGCTTGAGCAGGGAGGTTGGACCAGATAACCCACTGTGGCCTCTTCCAGCCTGACCTATCCTGGGATTCTGTGAAATATTATCTCTGGTGTCTCTTCACATAATCAGTTTATTTTTGGTGTAGTGGTTTGGTGGTGTGGTTTTTTTGTTGTTGTTTTTGTGTTTGTGTGGGTTTTTTGGTTGGTTGGTTGGTTTTTTTTGTCTAAGCTGCCATGGTGTCCGGTATTGCCGTCAGCTGGGTGGATGGTAGTTTGCAGTTAATAGGTGTTTCCTAAGTCTTGCTCTCCTGTGCTGGGTGAAGCAGGAAGGCAGTGCGTGGTCCTGGCCACAGCCAGTGCCTGAGGAGGCCTGACAGAGCCAGAGCTCTGTGATGATGCTGTTAAAGTGTTTTACATTCCTTCCTCCTTACATTCCTTCCCACTTACGCAGACAATAAGGGGGGCGTTGTATTTTCAGAACTTGAGAACAGTAGCAGGTTTATGTTTTGGTTAACTTTTTGTATTTTGCGGCTTTTAAAGCCCTTGGATATTTTTAGGGATGATTCAAGTTGAATGTCATTGATCAGTGTCCTTGGATAAGTGCTTCAAGGTATTGCTGCTCTGAGTTACTAATAAATGATTTTTTTTTCATGACCTGGACATTAATACCTTGCTGGTTACTTGTTAGGAATATTTGTCTTTAAATCGATTTTGAAAAACCTTGTAAAAAACAGGCACTTGGCTGTATGCCTCTCTCAGTGCAGTAATCAGGAGCAGAGGCACATCTTTGCACCAAACACATATGCACAGAGTAGGAAATTACTTTCTTGGCAAGGCAGTAATCCTACAGTTTAAATTCCAGCAAAGCAAAGATCAAACAAGTTTCAAAGTTTGGGGTTATTTTTTGTTCAGCTTCAGTTTCCAGTGTAAGATGTACTTGAACATTACTTATGGAAGTTTTTTTTTTTTTTCAGTGACAGCTGATCAGCTGTGGAAAGGAGCTTTGGCAGAGACTGGCGTGGGAGTAAAGAAAGGAAGAGGAAAGAAAAGGAAGAAAAAGCTAAGGAAGAATCTCAACAGAGGCCAGGAGATTGGTGAAGGTATATTCACAAATAGGGAGCTGAAGACGTGTCTTGATGTTTTTGTGTATAGTGTTTCTTGATTTAATAAGTGAACAAGTTTCTTTTCCTTTCTGTGATGTCAGAACTGCTTGAGATATTTTTGTCTTCAAACAGGAAATCTTAATATGTTAATGTTGGTTTTGCTTTTTCAGATACAAATTCTGCATCATACAGTACATTTGAAATATGTGAGAATTTTCTATCTTGTTGCATTTTGCCTGAGTAGAGTTGCAATCCTAATTTGGAACAAAGCATAATTTTTCTCCTTTATTTTGAAGGACGTTCTGGTTTCCTCTGGCCTGGTCTTAATGCTCCTGTGTTGCAAACTGGGAAAGTCCAGGAAGTTACCCAACGCAAAAAAGAAGAACAAGAGAGAATTCAGTCTGAAATTATTCAGCAGAGAGATACATGGGAGAAGAAAAGGAAAATAAAAATTAAGAGAGAGGGAGGATGGAGTGGAAGGTGTTGGGGAGGTATCCTTCTGGATCCTCCTGACCCTGGTCCTAATGGAGGTAAGAAAACCAATTATCTTCTTCCTCTCCCTTAGCCTTTCTGAGAGGGGGCTTGGAGAAAGCCAGATCCAGACTTTTTCTGTGACTGAAAATTGGTTTTGTACTTCTGTTCCACACACAAGCAAGCTAAATCAAAGAGCAGGTACTGCTAACACCAGTGAAATTTGTTAAAACGTTGCTGAGTTTCTTACAGCTGTTAGACTGTTCTGTTATAAACTGTGATTTTATGTGGTGTTACAGAGTACTCTGTTATGTCACAGACTCCTACAGGAGTCTTGAAGGATGGAAATGTTTTTCTGTGTCCAGCATCAATTGTCTTGAGTATGAAATATAGTCATGGCTTTTTTATAGTTTCTTAAAGGATCCTGTGGGATCAATCAGTCTTGTTTTCAATTCTGTTTCAAATAATGAAATAGGGTTAGAAATTATGTAGTTTGAATGTAGCTTTTAGAAGAAGCTGCAATAAATAACTATCATAGTAACTATAATAACTATGGAAGTTATTTATTTATTTCCTAAGCAGCTTAGTATGATGAGACTAGAGGTCCTATATGTACAGCAGAGAGGTGACATTTTTACAGTACTGTTATTCAGACTACTAGAAATTCTGTAGTAGCTTTAACATTTAGAAGCCTGATCTTTTTCAACTAATTAAACATGAAAAAGACCTGTCAACTCCTGTTAGGCTGAGTTTTTATTGTGAAACTCTGCTTATTGGCATCTTTCAGTACACTTCTGTAGTAAGAGGAGCTAAGAAAGACAGGTGGTATTTTCTAGCACTGTTTGCATTTCATTTAATTACCTTAGGAGCAAATATTCCATGGAAGGCAGTGATGTGACAACGGACTCGGTGGGCTGTCACTGAATCTGTCAAGGCAAAAATAGGAGATTTGAGAGACGAATTGTTCCAAATTCCCCATAAGTCAGTGGTGGAACATGGGGAAAATCAAGAAAATGCCATGGTTCTAGAACCGTACTGTGAACACAGGACTGTGTTGAGTTTATCCCACTGAAAGAAGTGACAGCTGTTGTAAACACTCTTTATGGATTTGTGAACTTTACCTTCTGGTGTTTTCCTTGATTTTGCTTTTGGCTGGTCCTACTGATGTAGATTACTTGCATTAAAGTTGGCTGTGTGGAGGCTGTTCTAGTCTAGGTGAAGTTCTGCCAAAAAGAGGAAAGGGCACTGCGATCAAAATAGGATAATGAAGCTGTCAGCTTGTATTATGAGTGTGTTTGAGAAAAAGCAGTTTCTGATTAGCATTAGCACTGATTTTCTTTTAATCTGTTTAAAATGTTGGGGATTTTCAGGCCCTCGTAGTTCTTTCAGCATCTTTTTATCCAGGGGATTAATGATTCTGCAGGGGAATTGGGACACTGGCTGTATGCAGTGTCAAGGTGATAGGAAGAACAGACCTGAAACTGCCAGACCCAGTGAATCCTTCTGGCCTGAGACTGTGGCATGACTGGATTCCCTGGTGTCACTTACTGTGCTAGCTAGGGGTAGAGAAAGAACAGTATTTTCCACTTAGAAGTAAAATTACTTTTCTCCCGAGTTTACAGTGTTTCTTTAGCAACTGAAGAGCTTCGAGTGCCTGCTGGGATTCGTATCCTCACTGTGAGCTAGAAATCTGCTCTGTGTAGACTGACAGGTCTCTAAACTGTGCCAAGATGGTCGTGTTTAGAACCATCTTGGAGGTTATGTGTAAATGATAAAGCAATGTTTGGTGAAGGACTGAGGCCCCAGTTCTACACCGTTACATGGTTTTGAGCTTTTCTCCAGAATCTCATTCTAACTACACCAAATAATGGTCTTCTGTTTTATACTGAAATGCTCTTGTTCAGGGGATAGGTTGGAAAAGAAAGAGGTTGTAAGTGATGCGTGGTTATTATTATACATATTATAAGTAATTATGTATTGTTTTGTTTCATGCTCCCCCTCCCCTTTCTCTAGTCTCACAAAAGTGTGGATCAAGAAGTACTTGCAGTTTCATAGAATCCAGGAGTAGGTTGAGTTGAAAGAGGCTTTTTACAGGTCATCTAGTCCAAACCCCTAATTTCTTGGAATCCCTGTTGATTGTACAATATTCTGAAGAATATTGGATAATACTTTAGTCATAATGGAAGTGACCCATCTGGTGATTTTAATGATTTGCACCTTTTGCTCTGTACGTATGAAATTTGAGGTTTATTTGCAATTTCAGAGCAGCGTTTAGGGAAGAAGGCAGTTTACACTGCTGGTTCAGCTTATTCTTGTCTTACCTTTTCTATCTGTTGCTGAGACTGCTTTATAAATTACAGCTTCATAGAAGTTGTGTCATCCTTAAGTTGTGCCAGCTACAGGGGGATGTGCTGATGGACAAGTAACACAAGGAAATGTAACACCCTGTTTTTCTCCCAACAGAAACTTATGAAGATTTTGAAACAAGAGTCCTTGAGGTAAGCACTGCAAATCTTTTCATGGACTTTAAGGAGTTATCACTACTTTATATTGACCTTGCAATTATTTATCAGGCCTTTGCTAAGTCAGTGTTATAGCAGTAGGAATGAGTCTGCCTTTCTATTTCAGCTGCATGACGTGTACAAGCATTACCTATGAGAAAGTGAGTTACTTTGTCTCTTTAATCGAGAGAGGAGGGTTATGAGAAACATTTTCATAGCAAAATAGCCTGATTCACAACAGCTCCTTGTCTGAAAGTTAAAAGAATAATCAGGCAAGTCAGAAACTGAGCTACCTGACAGCTCTACTCCAGAAAAGCATCTGAGGCTTCTCCGCTGTCCCGATAAATGTGCAAATGGGTTTCTTTGTCCTTGACTATCTTTTCTGCATTTTGCTGAGGTGACCATCAGTTGGAATTCTATCCGGTGGCTTGAGTGTTTTCTAGGTTAATCTAAATCTTTGCTTCTGGCAGTGGGTTTTAGTATCTTCTGAGACACGGAAGACAGTGATGCTGTATTGTAACCTCAGTCTGGATAATTAAAAGTCATGAGTTGGTTTCTGTATTTTTTTTTAATCCTGCAGAGGGGAAAGATATAAACTGTTTTAGATGGCTGCTGTAAAAAGGAAAAAAAAAAGCAATGGATATAAATAAAAAGCAAGGTAAATTTAGACCTAGAGAATGACTTGCAAATGGGAATTTGAATACTGGAATGGATTGGGAGTATATAGAATGTCTGTCATTGGAGCTTTTTAAAAACAAGTTAGATAATCTGTCAGAAGGGATGGGGAGACAACATCTGTGACCTGTTAACCCATTTTCTTATCTCAGTGGGTGTTTGGAGTGAACCAGGCCACACTCTGGGCTTTGACTGATACAGCAAAGACCGTTTGGAGCACTTGGCCTTGCGCTGAGTCTGTGTTTGAAGGCCGTTTGTAATGAGGGAATTGCACGGGAACCGTTCATAAAGGAAGTGATTTTTGGTTTTGCCCCGCAGCTGGCAGTGCCGTCTGTCACCCGAAGGGGCACGGTGCCGAGCAGTGGATGGATGTTTGCTGCTGTGCCATGTCACAGCTGATGTCACTTTGGGTGCTGCAGCAGGAGAGCTTGCCCTTCTGTGCTGGCGGAGTTATTTGCAAACAGCAAAGTTGAGTTGCTCTGCAGTGGTTCCCTGTGCTGCAGAAATCTGTCTCAATGCTTTGTTACATTTGATTAATAAAAAAGCTTTCAGAAGCAGGCTGGGACTCTGTGAGATTGCCACACGTGTGAACTGAGAAAGTGGAATGCTTTTGCAGAAAAACAGCAGCAGCCGCGGTAAAACATTCTGTGTTCAAAGTCAGCAGTGACCTCAAGCTAATTGAGTCCTATAATTTTCTCATAACAAGTACGAGTTTTGAAATAAATAGATCATTTTAGAATACTTAAACAGGCTTATGAATGCATGGCTTAAATAGGTGAGAGACATGCTGCTATTTCTGTATGTGTTTTCCATTATCTTTACCTTCACCACAGTACAGGAGATTGAAATAACGTTTGCCAGGAAGTTGTGCTTCACAGCAAGAAGCTCAGAGCCATTTTTAAAGGACTGCCTTTAAAAATACAAAGATACAATAGGCCCTTTCTGTTGTAATTATGCTACTGAAAAGGCTGTGCTCTCTTGCTAAAAAAAGAGAGAAATTGCTTATTAAAATGTTTTCTTACAATGTAGAAACAGAAAAGTTGTAATTTGATTTCTCCCGACTGTAAAATAGAGGATAGGCAAGCTCAGATTTTCATATAAACCAGAACTAAAGTTGTGATAGAGAACTTGGGTTACCTGTTTCTTATTTTCCCTGCCAGCCTAAGGCACATTTCCTCATATCTTACACATAAGAACAATCTCTTTAAATAGAACTGGTGGTAATGCTTAACTGGTGTCTAACATAATAAAATCACAGTGGTAATTAACATTTACAGGTGTAGCTGTCATGTGCCATTATTATTTTCACTGGAAGGCTTCATTTCATGTGTCATCCACCACGAGATGAATTTTTCTTTTATGTTTCTCCAAAATGAGCATGGTAACAGCAAAAAAAAGTAACCTACATGACACACTGTGCTGAAATAGTAATTGCCTTGTAGTGCAATTAAAATTAGAGGGCAAGACCCAGTGCTCAGTGAGGCCTGAAGGCACAGAACGTGAGGTCAGTGGCCCTTTGAGTCTCCCATGAAGGGGACCTTTCTAAGGGAGAAGATAAAGTTATAAATAATGCCCTTTGCAGAAGACAGATCTCCAAGGGGTTTCGTCCAACACTGAAATTGCCTGCTAGCAGTTGTGAGAGCTGTGCTTGGTCATCACTTACTGGTTTGTTCATGCTTTTTTGTTTCCATTGCCTGTTTCTGGTGAAGGCAGCTTGAATTTTGTGCAAGCATGCCTCCATTTTAGCAAGGTCAATGCAATCTTTCCAGTGTGAGAATAGCTCTCTTTTTGAGCCAGGTGGTTTGGCTAAAGAAACAAAAATCTCAGTGATTTGTGTCTGGGTGTTGAACTACAGAATGCAAAGTAGCATTAGGTGTGCTTGTCTCAGTCCATTTGGATCACTCAGATTTGCAGAGCAACATAACCTGTAAATTAAAGTTCAATTTACGAGCTTGCTAAGCAGGAAAACAAGCGCTCAATCCTTCTTGTACTGACTAATCTAGCACAGGAATTCACTAGTTCATCATTTAATTAATGAGGTTCCTAACTCAAAAGTTCTCTAGTTCATAACGTGTAACTCTCACACCTGTGAGGAAAACAGTTGCCAAACCAAGAGAGTGTTTATCCTTCCTCCTCTGTCGTGGTGCAGGCGTGGCACTGGGAAACACCTCTGTCATTTACCTCATCCAGCTTGGAAATGTGGTCTGTGCCGTGGCCGTGAGTTAGGGGACTCTGAAGAATTGCCAGAAACACAATATAAAAGGATGGTGGCTGCAGGGGACGGAAAGCTCTGGGTGGCAGTGGCTGCATAATGGCTTTTCTTCCTTCCTGGGTGTCTTGTTTGCCTTGTTGCTCTCACTTCGACGTGAGGGAGCTGCTCCCAGCCTACATCAGGCCTCTTCTTCTTGGCTCATCTTGGTAGACTTGCTACTTGTGACAGAAAGAATATTCTTTAGTGCACAGCCTAAAACTTCCTTTCTGTAAGTCGCTGGAAATCGTTCTCCAGCTGTTGTTTTTGCAAAGGGTGCAATAAAAAAGGCTTGTGAAAAAGAAATGCTGCATGAAAGTTCGGCATCTGAGATCCATTGTCTGACAGCCTTGACTGGAAAATTATGTGGTATAAAGGATACTCTCTGAGTAATAATTTACTTCTAAAGAGATGTCGCCTCAAAAGTACTTTAAGGGTATTTGTAGGCTCTAGGTTTTGCTTTTAGAACTACAGGGAAGTTTTCTGTTCCCTGGGTGATACTGACAGTGTCTTTAGACTGACAATGAGAATTTCAGACAGTTTTTAAGATCGCACCTGAAGCTACCTGTCACAGGAAAAAATGAGAGGTCAGAGCTGTGCACTGTTTCTTACACTCTTGGAATCTCAAAGATTTTGGCCTGCTCTAAAAGTTAAGTTTAGGAATGCTGCCTTCAACTGGTTCTGTTTAAGAAATAGCTGATGATTTTTATCTCTTACCCGTCAGCCTGTATGGAAGAAATAACTGGCATTTGGAACACCCAGAAGCCTTTAAGTGACTTTTAATTGGGCATAATTATCCATCATCCTTTGTAAAGGAAACAAAGCCATTTCAGACACAGCGTGACTTTGAGATACGTTACTGGGGGGTCAGTCCAAAGGATCTGTACTCAGGTGGGAGCTGCAGTATGAGAGAGGAGGGAGAGGAACAGGACGAGGTTATTA
Source organism: Mystacornis crossleyi (assembly GCA_013400655.1). Lineage (NCBI taxonomy): Eukaryota > Metazoa > Chordata > Aves > Passeriformes > Timaliidae > Mystacornis > Mystacornis crossleyi. Next base: position 9,046 of record VYZQ01032966.1, on the reverse strand, counting down.
GTGCCGCTGGTGTTCGTGTGAGTGCTGTTCGTTTCTGTTTGTGTTGACAGGGACATGATGTAGCTAACATGGGTTTGGGTTTTGTTTACAAGTTTATTACTCAGTTCTTTCAGGTAACTGTATTCCCAAACCTCTTAGCTGTGCCCCTGAGCCTCTCTAGGCTCACTTGCATGGAAGTGCTTTCCTTTCAGCACTGCACCCTGCTCTCATTTTATCTCGTCTCCCCTTGGACCTTGGAGACCAGAGGTTCTCATGCCGTGAAGGAATCAGCCTGTGCAGACACTCTTCTCTGCATAACAGCAGCCAAAGAGTAGCAGTGTCAAGAGTGTGGCCTAGAGCTGGCAGGTTCCCAGAAATCACACCTAGAATAGGATTTCTAGAAAGGAGGGATTTCCAAGGGCAATCAAGTTGGCCAGTTGTTCATTCTGCTTTTACAAAAACAAAACCTCCAAGGAAGTGTTGGGTTTTGACCCTTTTTCTAACCAAGTAACTTACTTCCACATTGTCGTTTCTCCTCTTAATAAATGTTTGAGGTGGTTTCGTTTTGGTTTTGAGGTGCTGCTCTTCCCTCAGTTCTAGAAAGCAATCTGACTGTGCAGCATCACCACTGGGTGGTGGATAGAGGGAGAGTTAACTTGAGGTACGTTGTGGTTTAGGGTGAGCGCGTGTTGCATCTGCTTCCAAAATTTAAAAATTGGCTTTCAATCTAACTTGAGTGGTGATCTGGTACCTAGGGGTAGTTGTGTCTTGGTTTCAGTGACTTTTCAGAGGCTGGGCTGTTTTAAGAGTGGCACATTGTTCATTTTGCATTCATTAATTGCAGCGCAGTTGGATGAGGAGCATCCTGCTCTGTTTCCCAGGGTGGAAGAGGAGCTTTGCTGAGCACCTTTGCTACAAGGAGGCCTGGGGCTGTGTTGTGGAGGATCTAAGGGTGGTGTTCCAGCAGCTGTGACTGCCTGTGTAATTAACAAGCTAGAAAGGCCCTCTCAGCTCTTCAGGAGATGCAGTAGCCCTGACTGTGAGGGAGGCTGAACACATTTTCCTACAGAGCTGCTCAGAAAGAGCCAACCAGTGCAGTTTGAGGAGAAGCTCCTTGCATGTGTCTTTATTGCCACATTCTGGAAAGGGAGAGGAATAATCCTTGAGCAGGTTTTTACAAACATCACATCCTTTATTTTTGACGTGCCGACTCTATTTTTGTGCAGGTACCTACTGAGATTGGCAACAGAAGATAAAAGTGTGTGCAAAGCAAAAATAGTATTCTCTTGATGCTCCTGGAGAGATGACTCTGCTTCACTCTCTTTTCTTCCATTATCATTCTGCATTTTCTGTAAATAGCCCGTTTCCACAGGCACTTTCATCTCATGGGGCGTGGTTTTTCGCTTGTTCTTGTAAGCAATGAGTTTGAAGAAAGAAAAATAGCTTGGAATAAGCAATTGGCAAGGCTGATACTTCTTCAGAGTGCTCTCTAGAATGGGTGTGCACCTTGAATTAAACAGCATCTTTATTTTAATGAAAGCAAGGTGAAATTTTTCAAACCCTAACCATAATCTGTACCAAAGGAAGGCACTGGAATTGTGGTGGGGGTTGTTGGTTGTTGGTTTGGGGGATTGTAGTTTTTTGTTGGTTTTTTGGATTTCTTATGGTGAATTTTAGTAAGAATGTTTAAACCATGACCAAGTATTTTCTAATAATCTACTTTCAGATGTCTAACACTACAACCAGAGTAGCTTACTGAAGCATTACATATAGGGGAAAGGATTTTTTTATATCCTATATATTATCTTTTTATACTTTATATATAATTCATGTATTACATGCAGCATATAAACTATATGTCTGTATTTAAATAAACATATCGTTCAATATATGAACAAAACCAAGGGAACTAGAACAGGTGGACAAAGGATCTCAGGTTGTTGTCCCAAAATTGTGTTCTCTCACCCAGTGTGCAAGAAGCCAATCCCCACAGAGTCGAGCTATTTGATTTATTTATAGTTCTGCTCCAAAAGGGGTGCTGTGGGTAAAGCTAGCACACTGAAAGCCAAAAATACAAGCATATTTATAGTTTGATTATTTACAGTTCTACGTAATGAATCTACATCACTGCTTGGCTAAGCTGCTCCTCGCGTAGCTGTGTCTCACCTGGATTTAAGGGTACAGCACATTCTAATTTCATGTTCAGTGCTAGGGGTCTCCACTCACAGTCAGGTAGCCTCAGCTTCAGAGGCGTGGCTTTCACATCAAAATGAGCCCAGTTCACCAAAGGACACAATCTGAAATATTTCTAAACCCCAGCAGTCCAAAGCTGGTTTGGGCTGACATGTAACCAGTCTCTTCCCTTTATCTCATCATTTTAGTGACCTTTTACCACATTCTGCATTCTTCAGGTCAAGTCGTTCTCCCTTTTCCCAGAACGTGCTCTCCCTCCCACCTGTACATCTGTCTCTTGCCCACATCAGGATATATTAGACCATCTAAGGTGGGGGACTGTAAAGCAGTGACTCGCTTGTGGAATCATGGAGCGTTCTGAGCTGGAAGGGGCCCATCAGGATCACTGAGTCCAGCTCCTGGCCTTGCACAGAACACCCCAAGGGTCACACCCTGTGCCTGAGAGCACTGTCCAAACACTTCTTGAACTCTGCCAGGCTGGTGCTGTGACCACTGCCCTGGGGAGCCTGTTCCAGTGCCCAACCACCCTCTGGGTGAAGAACCTTTTCCTGATATCCAGCCTAAACCTCCCCTGACACAGCTTCAGGCCATTTCCTACTTCTTCCCCTCTCTTAAATGGAAATCTCCTTTTCAGCAGCTGTCATCGCTGTAACAACACTGCCTTCTGCAGTGTGCAAGTAGATTTCAATCCTAAATTTTAATTCATTTGTGAAGCAACAAAAGACCTTGAGCAATTCCTGGGAGTGCTTCTAAAATATGTTAAAATATGAGGAGGGCACTTGAATATTAGTATCACTTTCCGGTTTTCCCCCATGCTTTTTCATTATGCTTAAAATAGAGATAAAGCTGGCAGCATTAGAGCATCATCTGTTGAGCAGCTGGACACAACAGAGGGGTTACTTTTGTGAAAGTGCACTGAGGTAACCTCTCTTGAGTGTGGATTTTTAACAACCTTTATGTATTTAATGCCTGGAAGCCAGTGTCCCACTGCAGATGATACCCATTGACAAAGACAGAATATATATGTAATAGATACTGCAAGTGTATACTAGAGACCTGTAATACCTTTTCTTGGTAAACTTGACTCTCTTAAAAAAGCCCCCAAAAATCCCCAAAAAACAAAAACAAGAAAAACCTGAAACCATTTGGACTGTGCAATAACAAGAAGCTTTGTGTTGTTTTTTTCTTCAGGTGAGAAATGTGTTCTGTATGAAGGCAAAGGAAGGCAGAAAAAAATCAATACGTGCCTTAGTGGCTGTCGGGAATGGTAAAGGAGCTGCAGGTGTGTGCATTTATTGTATGTACGAGGTAACATCTGATGATGGGATATTTTGTGGGAGCTGTAGTAAGACCAGCTGTATTCATGGTCAACCAGAGTTTTGCAGAACTTGGCTTATGTGAAAGATTCAAGGCCTCGTGTATTCCTCCAGCTGAATTTTGCTTGCACTTCGGAGTGGAGGAAAACTGATACAGAGAGGAAGGTGTGGTTCTCTTGCAGAAGGATGTGTTACTCTGGAAAAACTCTTCCTACTTCTTCTTTGGAAAGCTTTTTCATGGAACGTATTATCACTGTAATCCATATGTCCTAAGTGATTGAACTGAAGTTGCCCCAGGCTTTTTTTCTTCGTTCCCTTCTTTATTTTTAAACAGAATGGACTATTTTTTTTTTGTCTGAAGCAGTCGCCACTATTCAACTGCTTGAAACAAAATTTGGTCAGACACACAAAAACAACATAAGCCTTATTTTTTTTTCCCTTTGGCAACAACCAGTTGGCATAACTGGTGTTCGTAACTGGTGAATTGGTGTTCGTAACTCCTAAACTGTTTGTCTCTGTGATTTTCTCTGAAGCACATTCTGAGTATGATCTGTGCAGTGGAGTGGAAATTTAAATGCTAAACGTGGCTGTGACTTTCTCTGGCTTTTTCCACTGTTCTTTCTGAAGCTCGTCTGTTTCTCAGCAATAAAATGCCTCTCTCTGTCTTGCAGGTTTTGCAATAGGGAAGGCAGGTGACAGGATGAATGCTTTAAGGAAAGTATGTGGATCAAATATTTTTTGCTTGATGACAATTACAAATAATTCGTACCTACACTTAGGGTTTTTTTTTTCCTAATAATCAGTATAATTTGTAGTCTTTGCAAAGAAGTAAGTCCGTGTGTTTGCTTTGTCTGTCTTGTTAATCACAGGATGATTTAGGTTAGAAAAGCCCTTTAGGATCACCCAGTCCAGCTGCTGATCCAACACTGCCAAGCACCAGCAGCCCATGTCCCTCAGTGCCCTGCCTGCACATCTTGGAAACACCTCCGGGCGTGGTGACTGAGCCACTTCACTGGCAGCCTGTTCCAGTGCTTGATAACCCTTTCAGGGGAGAAATCTTTCCCATCTAAACCTCCACCGACACAATTTGAGGCAATTTCCTCTCATCCTACCACTTACTGTTTGGGAAAAGAGACGGACCCCTACCTCATCAAAATCTCCTTTCAGGTGTCCATAGGGAGCAGTAAAGTGAAGCTCTCCCCTGAGCCTCCTCTTCTCCACACTAAACATTTTCATTTCCTTAGAATTTAGATGTGGCAAATCTGTTTTCCTGAGTTGTTTTTTTCTTTTTTTTTTTTTTAATATCTAATTAACTGATTAATGATAAATTGCAGATGCTTAGCAGAAAAATTCAGGGAGAAAAATGTTTTCTGCTCTTATTCCCTAGGCAAAGAATAAAGCAATAAGCTCCTTACAATTTATAGAGCTGTATCAGAACCACACAAGTAAGTATTGCATTCTTTCAATGGAAGCACTGAATATACCAGCAAGAACTGGTTTCAACTACTTGCAAAGCATAAAAAATGTTAAATAAAATTCTTCTGATCTGATGCATTGTATTCTGGTCTAGTTGAAGCTGTCCCTGCTCATAGTGGAGGGGTTGGGCCAGCTGGCCTTTAAAAGGTCCCTTCCAACCCAAAGAGTTTCATGGTTCTGTGCTTAAAATTTGGATACTTTGTAGTATTTCAGGCTCTTAATAGCAAGATCAGATCTTTTCTGGCACAGTTTGAGTTAAGGGAGTCAAATACTGTCAGGGCATTTTTCTGTACAGTGAACTCCAGTGCTTTTCCCTTTTCTGTGTCAGAGGAGAGGATTTCCTGTTAACTCAATCCATGTTTGCTGACCCAGCAGCCAGGGAGAACCTGGGCTGGAGAGTCAATCTGATGTTTCCTGATAGTTTTTTGTTAGTCGTCTGTATGGAAAATCCAAGAATGCTGATGCCTATGCGGAAATGTTAGGTTAAAAGCTGAATTATTAAAAAGTATGAGTTAAATTGTATCATGTGAGCTCAGCTCAAAACTAAATGGGGCTCGTTGGAGGCACACCTGCCTATTTTTCAGTAGTAACGTGGTGTTCACAGATCTTTCAACATTCAGAATTTATTCCAGAAATTTATCTAGATTAACCCTTCTCTTTAAAGAAGTCAGGGGAGAGTAAAATCAGCATCACAGTTCAGGAAAAAAAAGGTACTAGCTGAAGCTTTTTTACAAGTAGGAATTTACCTGTAATGCTCTTTTTCCCCCCCTCTCCAGTTTACCACGACATTTCTGTGAAATTTAAAAGGACAAAAATCCGCATGAAGAAGCAAAACAAAGGTAATTAAAGCTGCCTGGAAATTTTGAAGTTTTATTAATTACTGACTGGTATTTATTTGATGAAGGTAAACTTACGTAGTGTCTAGTCTACCATGTTTTAAATGCTGAAAACGATCAGTCATTTTTCTTTAGAAATGCCTACTGTTGCTGACATGGCTTTGCTCTTGCAAATTGGGATTTGCCCCTTTTACACTGCTGGGAGCTCTCTCACTCTTCCTAAGTGTAGTCTCTTGAGTTCCAAATTACCCAGATGTGGACCCTGGTTCTGCTCCAGCCACTGCTGGGTTTGTACCGAGCTATAAATTCTCACACCCCTCCCAGTCCAGGTCTCCATTTCTTTACAGCCTTGGTGGTTGTGAAGTCACTTTCACCTCCCTGAAAGTGGCACTTGTGGTTTCCTGATAGCTCATCAGTTAGTGGGGGTGGATTTTTCTTTTCCTTGTCTCTTTGGGTTTTTTTAAGGTCTGTGTCTCTGTATATTTTGTTTCTGGTTTCCCCTTTCTCCCTCGGTTTCCTAATTGACAAGGTCTCCAATCGGATAACCTCACTGGAGTAAATATTCTGGCCCTTTTCTGCTGCTTTCCAGCCATTTGGCCCCCAGGATGTTTGTGGGTTTTTTGTCTCCTTTACTCGGCAGCAGCAAGACTGTCCTGCAAGTTTTTAAAGATCATTAGAGCTGAGCCATGTGAAACAAACCTCTCTGGAGCAAAATCAGACTCCTCAAAAAAATAACTTCTCCAGTAAAACCTGGCAAGTCTAAGAAATCGTTTGCAATAAATGCCAGTGTACTACAGCTATGCATTGGAGCTGATATAATCTCCATCTCTGTGATGGAGATGGATGCAGATGACACACAGACCTCTGCTGTGTTTGTGGATTTTGAAATATGTTTGTCTCTCTTTCACTCCGTGCCACTAAAATTATGACAAAGTGTAATTCATTCCAGTTGCTGGGCCAGGAAAAGGGAAGTGATGTTCTAACATGCTGGGTAACAAAATTTACAAAGAAGAGATCTCAGTGCTCTCTTCTGAGTAAGCTGTGTGCTTACAAATAATCAAACAATGCTAATTTATGGGTTTTTTTTCCCCAGGGTATGGTCTCCATTGCCACCGAGCCATCATCACCATCTGCAGGCTGATTGGCATCAAGGACATGTATGCCAAGGTCACGGGATCCAAAAACTTGATTAACATCACCAGAGCTCTCTTCAGAGGCTTGACCCAACAGGTGGGTGCACTCCCAGTGTCCATTTGGTCAGGGGGCAGAAGGGATGGATGTTGTGATGGTTTCTGGGCAAACAGTTCATATTCCGGGCTTAAAATGAAGTCATCTTACAAAGAGCAAGCACAATCGGCAAGGGGGTAATTCCTCAGCAGTTTTATGGAGCTGTCCAGTCGGGAACAGCTGTGTGTAACTCTGCCTGTTCCACTGCCAGGTGTCTGCAGGGGGCATCTGAATTTCCCGGGCTTTCATTCGGTGTGGTTTTGGTGACCATTGAAAAATCCTGGGCAGAGGGAACTGTGGGCCAGCTTCAGTTGCCGCTGCTTGTTTGTGTTCTAAGTTCTCATTGCCCAGGGCCTGAAGCCGCAGCTGCTCCTGTTGCTGCTGTAATTGAGATCTCTGAGGTCAGTCAGGGAGGTGGTGTTGTTTCCTCCACCTCTGGGTGCTCACAGTGGAGATGCCTCTGTCTGAGCCAGCTGCCTGGAGTTGATGGAGAAGCTCCAACATGCAGCATTTCATCCTGCTGCCTTTCAACACCAGCCTCAGGATGAGTCAGCCCTTTGGAAATTCCTGGTTATCTCATTTGCTTGCAGTTTTGGTGGCTGCCAAGGTTTAGCTGCTTCCATTCCCAAAACAGCCCTGCAGAGCTGTAGCTGTCAAATCTGTCACCCTGTCCTGGCCAGCTTTATCAGTTCAGCCTCAGGAGGTGAAGGGGGTTGTGATCCTCTTTGCCTGACGAGAGTCACAGATCTCCCACCTTAGCAATACCTGAGGGTAATCAGATTTGAGGAAGTCTGGCGTCGTGTTTTCAGTGCATTGTCTCTGAGAACCTTCCAGAAGAAGGGCCTGCTGTATAAATTATTGCTTTGAGAGTTGATATGTTTGACACTTGGTAAGTTTTCTTGACTGCCCTGAATGGGAAAGGTTTCCTGTCACCTGTAAACATCTGTTCTGTAAAACCTGAGTGTTACCAAAACACCTTGTGGGCAAGGAAGACGTGTAGTTGAAAATAATGTTACATTCATATCTTCATATTAGCTAATACCACCTGGCAGGGCAGTAACAGGCACTTTTCTGTTGTCAAAGCACAATTTATATCCACATAAAGACATAAAAATGTTCCTGCACGGTACCAACATGCCAACAGGCATGTTTATGAGCAGGATATGCCTTTCCAGAAGCAAGTTCCTCTGGGATGACAGTGTAATGCTGATTAGTATGTCTGAGGTCTGGCTATCTGAATTTTTGCCCAGAAAGATGAGCCCAACAAATCATTTCCTTGACACAATGTTTAAACTGTTAATTAGAAAATTACTTTTTGGGGTTTTTTAGCCCAGTCCCCATACACCGTGTAGATTTTGGCCTGAAGTAAAGCCACACTGTGCCTCATTGTTTTGGTTGTCTTTTCCCTACCCTGTTCCCAGGAGACTCACCAGCAGCTGGCAAACCAGAAGAGCCTCTACGTGGTGGAGTTCCGGGAGGAGCAGGGCCCTCTGCCCATCGTGGTGGCCCTGCCCGAGGGGCCTGTCCGGGAGGATCCCGAGCCTGAGGATGAGGTTCCAGACACAAAGCTGGAGTGGAGGGAGGTGAAAGAAGCCCAGGGGATGCTGAAATCTCCCTGGGCAAATGTCAGACGGGCGGCGTGCTGACAGCGTCAGTTCCTCTGTGTCTCCAGCTCAGAGGTGCAGCTGGCAAAGCCCGGCTCAGACTGGGTGTCTAGGCTTGGCTTTCAGGAGAGAGCAGCAGGAGCTCTCTCATGCCATCCGTGTCACTGCCGCCATCCAGGAACACTGTTTGCTTTCCCACAGTTCTCCTGACCACTGTCTGAGTGGGAATGTTCAGATGGAAACAGTCGGTGAACATGTCTTTGGCTTCAAGCATGCATTTACTCCATTCCAGAAAGTGGTTTGGAATCAAGAGCTCCCATGTTTCTTTCACAAGCTCTGGGGAAACTGCTGAAAACAGAAGATTGTGAAAGTAATAAAGAATCATCAGAGTGGGTTTAGTTTGGGTTTGTTTGGG